>JAQGAS010002091.1:0-12741 GCA_034686365.1 Pachymerium ferrugineum
TCCTGTGTAAATAACACCTAACGAACGTGTCTTCGAAAGATCTGTCAAAACAGAACTGATCGACGTTAAATAAACGTAATCAAAAGGTTACAAACACCTCATACCTCTAACCCTACTCCCAAGAGATAAACTTCCGGTCTGTCGCTAGACTCTGCAGCAGACAGACTGCCATTTTCAGCCCGCAAGAAATAAGTGACGTCATAAACTATAAGTTTAATCCTTTGATTTACTAATACATATTACATCATAAATTTTTTATATTGAATTTTTTTCCAGCTCGAAAGAACTTTTAATAATTTTATAAAATTAAATTTTTCTACACTAAATTTTAAAAAAATATACAATTTTAATTTTTTACAGGAAATGACGAACATTTGATTGTTTACCGGCGCTTGCCACAGGTGCAAGTCGTCGTAAGGCCTACAACACAAATTGCCAAGCATTGACTATCAGGTGTGCTTTTTCAGCATAAACATCTGAAAACGACTGGTACAAATTTTTTGTCATCATGAGTAACTCAAGTGTTGATAAAACGTACCAACAAGGTAAGCTTTCGTTACATTAAAATTGTATTATTAACGAAAAACGAAACAGGAATTATGATTCATTGCCTCTTGTACGTGAAGGACGAGTTTGGAATTATTTATCCGTTGCTTAATGATACGAAAAAGGGAAACTTGTTCACTAATAAAGCGTAACGAAAATGGCTGTAAAATGATGACACGTAGGACGAGGAAACAGATGTTGAAGAGTGACAATTTACTTAAATACGATTCTATTAATTAGGGTAACTAATCGATTTTCTATATTCCATTTTATTCCACCTAAAACACGGATTGAAGTCTCAGACTGCTGTTCTATGTAACAAAATGTCTTAAAGATGGTCTATTTATAGAGTTCATTTCATTACAACGTAGTGGCTTGAATAAATAATACGTTGTTTTAAAAGCTTTTTAATCAGAAACGGGTTAATCAGCAAAATATTTGATAGACATTTTATCTGTGTTTAAAAATGATTAACTCGTTTATATTTAAGAAAAAATTGAGTACAGAGACGAGTCATCATTCGTTAAAAAGTCCCGTTTCTTTTTCCTCGTTTCTTTTTCCTGTCAAAAAATATATGAGAAATAAACAAAGTATATGTTACAAGTAGTAGCAGGGCAGTTACCTACATAAAGTTTAATAAAACACTAAGTTATATATGATAAGATTCTTAGATCTGTAAAAAGTTTCTACGGAAAATTAATAGAGGAAAAAATAATCAGGCGAATAATGCGTGTTATGGTTTGATTCATTTTGACGTCAGGTATGAGTCACTACCTTTTCTACCTGTTGAAGCGCTTGTTGAAGCTAGAAAACCGAAGTGGGCCATTCCAGGTAGACGCCTAAGGCAGTAAATTCATTCGTCGGAGTTGAATTTTATAGTCAACGTTTACTTACGTCTTGTAAAATCGAATATTACACTTCGAAAACATCCAATATAGTTCACGGGGAACTTTAGGTAAACTTATTCGTCGATTTTTACGAGGATATAAAATCGGGACGTTAAAAAAAGTGCCACATGGCATGGAGGAATCAAACGACAGCCCCTCGGATTCGTCGTTGTACGAAGATACTTTAGAAAGAGAATTGGAGAATAATCCAACAGATGGGTACCACGATGACCAACTTGAAGATTTTATTATGCAGGAAGATTTATACGGGAAGAAGGAAATGGGAAAAAGTTACGAATGTGAAGCGATTTTGGATCACGCCATGTACACGGATTGTGATGATGATTTAGAAAGAGCGCTTACTAATGGAAAAGGAATTTTGACTCCCGAAGATATTCAGCGGCGCGACAAACTTATGTTTAAAAAATTTCTTAGATTTTTTACACTCAGGAAATTCAGAGGTGAATACATTTTCTTTTAAATGAGTGTAATGACAAGTATGACGTGGAAGTTTTTCAGTGTTACAACTTTTTTTTTTGGTTTTGGGTCTTTAATTTATTTCCTATTGTTTTAATACTTTAACTTAACAGGTGTCGTAGATTGAAATCGATTTCATGCTTGAGTTGCGTGGAAAAACCCGCGAAACGGTTTAATGTATTGACAAAATTGTGCACACTGAGTTTTAATATTTTTGCGACAAAATTGGTGAAAGTCAGGAAAAGAATTTTTTTTATACGCCCTCCTTTTTGTGTTGAGGTCGATTGATCATGCACACCCTAAAGAGAAGTTGGTGGGTGATTAACCAGTCAATGAACTTGCTTGTTTCAGAAGTCGTTATTAAAAGTGTGACAACTTGGTTCAAAGTTTAATTAATTTTTTTTTCTGTCTAGGTGTCGATAATTTTTATGATGCCGCTGAAGAGGTTGTTGGTGCTTACGAATCCACCACACCTGACAGCGGAGTACACGAAAGTTTACAAAATATGGATCCAGAACAGAGGGCAAAATTGGAAGAAGAATGGCGTGCTGAACTTGCCAAGGTTTTCATTAAAATGCAGTTATAATAGAAAACTAATTTTTAATTAAGAATTTTTTTTTTCAAAATTAAATCATTATAAAAGTGATGTTTTACGTAATTGGTAATTTGATGGGTTTTGCTGTGTTTCAACGTTGATTATGATATTAAATATCTTTTATGATGGGTGTAATTAGAAAGGCGGTTGTAGTTTCGGGTTTTATTTATGACGCGAGCTTGTTTGATAATTAAAAAATATAATATTGATTTTTTTTTTTAGACTGAAGAGGAAATTCAGACTCTGCGTCAAGTTCTTGGCTCGCACATTAAGCGAAGTCATGAGCTGAAAAGGAAACTTGGTATCACTGCTTGGAAGGAGTTTCGTGATGATATGGAACAAGGCTTAAAAAATGTCAAGGAGTCAACTGCGTAAGTTTTTAATGGTCTGCAAGATAAATACATATATTTGGCATTTTGTGCTCTTATCAACTTTAGAGTTCGTGTCTTTTTGACTCCCACCCCTTTTCCTTGCTTTTGTAAAATCAATATGCATTTTATTTTTGGGTGGCTGTTAAAAAGATTAAATAAATCGATCCCTAGTTTTAATATTATATCGAAAGCTTTCTGTCATTAATGGAATAAGGACTGTAATTGCCACTATTTCCTGTCCATAGAATGAAGTGAAAAGTATGGCCTTATAATTTCCCAATTTTTTTTCAGTTCGCTTTCTTTTTTCTTTTGTTTAGGTTAAAAAATGTGAATGAGAAATTAAATGAAATCTCGCAAGCTGTTGCCAGTGCACCCCTGTGAGTCAGTTGTTATAAAGGTCTTGAAATCGCATCTGTGTTTTTATTTTTACTCCCATTTTTTGTCCTGTTCATCTGTTGGAAAAACCAACTGTTTTTCTGTTTTTTAATACACACTAAAACTGATTATTTATAAAAATTAATTAACAGAACTCATTTTACTTTCAAGCATACAAGGACTACTCAATCCATCTGTGTAGGTCATGTTTGATATTATATATTTTCTAAATTCTATTCACTCCTTTTATGTGTTTTTGTGTTTTCTAAAATACTGTGAGCTAGCTTCCATGATAATAATTTTTATTTTTTTAGCTATCAGAAAACAAACACAGCCCTTAAAACGGCCAGCGAGAAAACATCAGTCGCTTTAGGTTCATTGAGCAGTAGTGTATCCAAGAGGCTAGGAGATGTCAAGTTAGTTAGAGATGGTGCCACTCACGATGTGAGACTTAAAGGTTTTACTTATTGCTTGCAGAAATTCCACAGCATTCCGATCATTTGAAGAAAAGGTTGGAACGGTGTACACCAATGTTCGAGTATGTCTTATGTAGACACTGATTAAAAAATTAAAATTTAACTTTGGCCCTTTGCTAGACTAAGGTGGCTGGTTCTCGAAGCAATAGCATGCAAAATTTTGAGGAAGCCTTAGAAAGCGCCGCTGAAGGGCGCAAATCAGATGCCGTGACTCCTGTGACCACACCGACAATCCCTGAAGAGAAAACTATGTAACTGCTTCAATCTGAGACTTCTATTAAAAAGTCTTCAAATCAATTTACACACCGTTTAATTATTTCATTTTATTTGTTATCGTATTGGCCCACTCAGCGTGTAAACGGTTTTTTGATCTTTAAAATTATTTTGCTTTAGGAAATAGATCAAGTAAGTTTCGAACATGCCAAATAATCTTCCAATTTATTGATGTTTTTCGGATATTAGACCATTCCGTGGTTCTTACTTCTAATTGTGATTTGTGTGTAAAACTAAATTATGGTCTGTAGTATTTTTTTCCTACTTTTATTCATGTTTATTTAAGAAAAATTGCTAGTGACCCCTCTAGATATAATTCCAAAATGTTTTAATTTTTTTCATAATTATTGATGGTTGCCCAAACAACCCAAGTTTTGTTCAAGGTGTTGGGACCCTAACGCTTTGAGCTTATTTGTATAGAATTTCCTGACCTTGGAAATACACTTTTACTCTACCCTTGTTACTGGGTTAAATTAATCTGTATATATTATGTGCATATATGAAATAAATTACCAAATTCCAGAGTATTATAACTTTTAATCATAAAATATTTTTGCTTTTACAAAATAGGTGTTTTCGGAAACAATTCATCTTGTCCTGTAGAAAATAGAAAAATATTTTGTAATCATAACGGTACTGGAAAAAAAATTTGTTCGCCAATTTTAGTCCCACTAAATTATAACAAATTGAATGGGGTGGATTTAGTGTATTTTTCTAGCATTTAAGTCAATTCGATGGCAAAGTTTAAGACATCGCTATGTCCTGAGAAAATGCAACAGATTTCATCTAATAATTTATACATTTATACCTCAGTGCTGCAAAAACAATCGTCATTGTCCAGAAGAAAAGGCAGCTGCAAAACGAAAAGAAGTCTTTTAATTACGGTACTAAAATTAATTGTGAATTTGTATACTATTTTAGTCCCACTACAATATTTAATTGTGCAGGGTGGAGTAAGTAATTTCTCTACCATCACTCGCAAAAACAGCAGTTTGTAGAAACTGCCATTTAAAAAAAGAGGATGGATGCATAATTTATGGTTGAAATAATTATTACCTGTTTTTAATATAATTTTAAAGCCGCTTTTCGTTTTATCTTGGCCGAAATCCTACAGCTTGGTTTGTAGTATTGTGTCTGTAGTCCATTGTCGAACGTATGTTTTATGCCCTAAAAATCAAATAATCCAAAAGTTAGTTTTTATGTTCAAACAGTACTAACCGCATGTTTGCAAAACGCACACAGATAAATACTAAGTTGAATCTGTTTGGTAATTTTGCACTTATTATACCAACGATTTGGAGAAGTGTTGATTAAAATCTGTCAACACTTTAACGATTCATTGGATTTAATAAACCAGTTATAATTTTTAACGCACCTTTCAGGTCGCCGCGTTGGTTCAGCGTTTTCTCTTCATGGCGTGTTCAAAAGGTTGGTTTCATTCGTCTGTAAGTATAGCATGTAATATAACCACAAAACGGTGGTATGCAACTATACTAACGATTTGTTCAGGTCATCTTTGCCTGGGATAGTTTTTTCTTCATGATGGATTGAGATTCGATCGGGCCGTGAACAAGTGAACTAAGCGAGATGTGTTCTTTGTCCTGCCGAACGAAATGCATGGAATGTGGGTGCGTAGCCTCTCCTCTCCACACTGCAAAAGGAAACGGAAGAAGAGGAGGATATATAACTTGGATCTCACCGGAAGTTGAACGTTTGTATTGCAGGAAAGAAATATTACATTAGTATTCAACGTAAGTTAACGAAACTTAAAAGGTGATTTTTTTCCAATTACATATACTAAGAATGACATTCTTAGCATTCTTGTTTTCCCCCATAATTTGATAAATTAGATACTATACGTTCCTTTTTACATGTCCAATAACTTTTATTTTATTTAATATCTATTTAATATTTATTTTATTTCTATTTAATAAATAAGATAAAATAACTAATTAAATTTAAGAAAAAGCTTACTTGATACAGCCCCTACAACTTTCAGACTGAAATCACTAATTTATATTTTAATACATAAGAAATTAAAAGCATAAGCTATTTATATAACAAATTCTTCTAACTATACTTTAATTAACCTGGAAAGTTTATTTATTTTTACGATTAAAATATAAGTACAGACAATACTGGAGAATTTTCTTTAAGGAAGTAATTCTCTAGTATTAGTTGAATATAAATACAGTCATTTGGTAGCCTGGTATCAATAATAAGCCGAATTTGTAAAATATACAAATGGTAAAGTAAAAAATTATAACTTTCAATAATGCAAAGGAAATTTATTTTCTTTAAAATTGTAATTATAACGACATAGTTTCAGCTGTAAAAATCATTTTAAACCTTAAAATTAGATGTCTGACTAACCTAAATGAAACTGAATTCACATAAAGGGGTAAGAAGGTCACCCAGTCTACAGGGCGAATCTTCCCACAATTCTCTTTTACAACCGGCCAGGCGTGCACTTTACTCCCGCATCATTCATTCATCCCATCTAAATTCTTAAAGAGTAGTTGCTATTGTTCGCAAGCTTTGTTGAGGTCAATATACCGTATCAGAGAAGCTGCCTGCATCATTCCAGCGGGAGATAGGCTCAGAAGAAACATGGATAGGTTAAGCATGTGGGCGATAGTAGCCAGTTTGCTCTTTGTCCTCCTCCATCTAACTCAGTGTGCGGCTGATGAGCAGGACCAAGGTATTATGACGTCACTCAGTTTAAAATCACGTGGGATTGTAGTAATTTAGATTGAAAGTGGTTCATTAGGATGGACTTATGAAAATTTTTTTTTTCTCAAAATCAATAAAACAAAACATAATTAAGTGATAATAATGTTTTTTGCAAGTTTTTATTTCATGAAGAGAAAATAATCTCAACTTTACTGTATTTATAGAAAAGTAATTGTCAAGTTAAAAATTTTTTAATAATTTTATATTTTCAGAACCAAAATTTTCAACTGACTTTCCATTGATATATGACTTCTCTAACTCAACTGGTGGAAAACTTTCCTGCAATGCTCATGGGCAACCTCATCCTAGCATCACATGGTTGCTTGTTGACGGATCATCAGTCACTCATGTCCCCCGTTTGCGTCAAACGATGTCTGATGGAAGTCTCGTATTCCCGCCTTTTGCAGCTGAAGATTACCGTCAAGATGTACACGGGGTAAATTACAAATGTGCAGCTACGAACGCTCTA
Source organism: Pachymerium ferrugineum (assembly GCA_034686365.1). Taxonomy (NCBI): domain Eukaryota; kingdom Metazoa; phylum Arthropoda; class Chilopoda; order Geophilomorpha; family Geophilidae; genus Pachymerium; species Pachymerium ferrugineum. Next base: position 7,203 of record JAQGAS010002091.1, read on the forward strand.
GGCACAGTTGTGTCAAATGAAATTAAAGTCAGGGGAGGTCAGAATTAAAAAGTGAGGCATTAAACAAATCTTTTAAAAATTACTTATTTTTTTGCAGTTGTTTATCAAGCATTTGACATTCATGTTTACGATGTCTATGCTATCCGCGGCAATACGGCTGTTATGAGATGTCACATCCCTAAATTCTTATTGCGTTATGTTACTGTCACCTCATGGATAAAAGATTCAGTTGTATCTATTACGAGCGAAAATTTGGACATAAGTACGTCTGAATTGCTATATTTCAGGGTATAGTTTTCATGGTTGAATAATTGTTAATTGTAGATTCAAAATATGTGATAATGCCTACCGGAGAGTTGCTGATTCGGGAAGTTGACGCCAGTGATGCTCACACAACGTACCGTTGTCAAGTTAAACATCGTCTTACCGGAGAGGCGAAAACTAGTCTTAATCCTGGCAGATTAATCGTTACAGGTGGGATTTGCAGTCATTGAAGGCAATAAGGGGTTGAAATTGTTTATTACATAGATTCGCAGGGAAAAGTGCCACCTAAGATGACTTACAGTCAAACAGAAGTGACTGTACGTGTAGGCGACAACCTTTTGCTACCGTGTGTTGCGAATGGAAATCCCGCACCGAAATACTTGTAAATATAAGAAAATTTTGTTATATGCATTGTGGTAATTTATTTTGGTTTATCACTTTTAGGTGGACTAAACAAACGGCAACTGGGTCGTTTGAGCAGATGCAACTTAATGGACGTATTAAATCAATATCAGGTTCTCTTATTATTCAGAAGGCGAGAGGAACCGATAGTGGACTGTATGTTTGTACCGCTGACAATCAAGTGAACAGTGATAAAATTATTGTTCAGGTAAACGTTGTAGGTGAGTAGATGCGTCAGGTTTGCATTCTTGCAATGTTGAATGAAATATTTATTACATGCATTCTAGAACCACTGAAAGTGATAGTTGCACCGGCCACTACAGCCGTCGATGCAGATCAAGCATTTAGTATTACATGTAGCGTTACTGGTTTACCCGTCCACAGTATTTACTGGTTGAAAGATGGGAAAGCATTGCCAGATGAAATTAAGCATCAAAATAACGAAACAATTTATGTACCAAATATGTCGTTAAAGTTAACGGGAATATATGAATGTTTAGCAGAAAATGATTTTTATACATCGCATGGGACATCAATGGTTAAAATGGGAGGTTAGGTTAGGTAAAACGACTTTCCTTGCAGGAATTTAAAATTATATTTTTTAATTGTAGATACAATGCCTATTCTTGATGAGGGTTTTAATGAGCAAACGCTTGAACCTGGTAATAAATTGGAAATTCAGTGTTCTGCCAAGGGAAACCCAACCCCGCAGATTCAGTGGAAATTGGACAACTTTGATGTACCGTTACATGGAAAAGGGCACGTTTTCGTCAAATTAAATGGTGTAAATGAAATTACCAGCACTTTTAGAATTTCAAATATAAAGGTTGAAGATGGAGGAGTATATTTTTGCATTGCAAAAAATAAGAAAGGAGAAGTATATCATGCAGCAAAAATTAATGTAAAAGGTAAATTACAAGAAACATGTGCATGACTTATTTAAACAAAACACAAAAATCTTTTGTTAACAGGAATTATTGGAATACGAACGAATGTAGTGTATAAAGCAAACGAGGGGAAAAATTTGCAAATGGAATGTCCGGTTTATGGTTATCCTATTAAAAATATTAGATGGGAAAAAAGTAAAGGAGCTTTAACCGTTTTTAAAATGAAATTTATTATTTTTTTGCTATTTCAGATAATAGAAGTATCCCTTTTGATAAACGTCATGGCGCCTATTCCAACGGATCGTTATTAATTCAAACTGTTCAAAGTCAATTGGATAATGGAAAATATATTTGCATAGCTACAGGAAATGATAGAAAAATTGTTAAAGGAATTATCGAATTAACAGTCATGGGTATTCTTATATAGCAAAACTCTTTATCAGCCTTACCAATTTTACTTGCTTCCTATGTCAGTTGCCATTAATGTGACACTATTTGGTTTGCAGTGCCACCAAAAGTGACGCCATTTTCTTTCCAAGATGAATTAATTAGAGAAGGAGCACGTGCTCGAATTCAGTGCGTAATTAGAGAAGGCCAAAGTCCTATTAAAATGACTTGGCTTAAAAATGGAGACGTTCTTGAACCCGAACAGGGCATCGTCATTCATGACATAGATGAATTCTCCAGTATCCTAATGATCAGTTCAATTAACCCTCGCCATAATGGCAACTATACATGCAAAGCAACTAATGTAGCTGGCTCTGATCAACATACAGCAACGCTCTTCGTCAATGGTAATTGGGTTTTTTCATTTTCCTTTCAGTTCCCCCAAAAATCCTGCCCTTTGCTTTTCAAGACGATCAATTCTTCAAAGGAATGAGAGCACAGATTGTTTGTGCCATTAGTCAGGGAGACTTGCCAATTACATTTGAATGGCTTAAAGATGGTCACTCAATTTCCTCTTCAATGGGAATTACAACTCGTAATTACGACGATCACACCATAGCGCTAATAATTGAAAGTGTTTCATCAGTTCACACTGGCAACTACACTTGTCTTGCTAGCAATCAAGCAGCAAAAACGTCCCATACTGCGCAACTTTTGGTTCATGGTATGAATATATTTCTAAGTTTAGCAATATATAAGATCTAATTTTTTACAAGAAAACAAATGGAGGGATGGGGGTTTATTAATTATTAGTAGCCCTATCTATTATCCGTTCCCCCAGAAAAAATTGCCAAAAGAGTGTCTTGTGAAGGCTACAGATAGACAACTGCGTTTTTCCAATTATCTGTCATTGGGATTCTGGAGAATTATTTACAAGTGCTTTATTTAAAACTTGTAACAACGTAATCTATTGTCTTAACTTGAATGTTTGGCTTTCAGTTGCACCCAAGATTACACCATTTTCATTTCCCCAGAATGTATTTGAAGGTCGAAGCTTAATTCGAATTTCGTGCGTTGTCTACCAAGGAGATCTTCCTTTAACTCTAAAATGGTTTAAAAATGGGCTTCCCATCATTACAAACGAAAAGTTTTCCACGGCTCAAATCGATGATTACTCCAGCATTTTGAAAATAGAAAAAATTATTAGTCAAGATTCTGGAAATTATACTTGCACAGCAAGCAATTCGGCAGCAACTGTCAGCCACACTTCACAACTCACTGTCTATGGTAATTTTATTAAATAGTTTCTGTATGTACTTTCAGTCCCACCAAAAGTGGTTCCATTTACATTCCAAGACGAGCTTTTGTCAGAAGGCATGCTTGTGCGGGTTTCTTGTGTTGTCAGTCGTGGAGATTTGCCATTGAGCATATCATGGTTGAAAGACAATCAGATGATAACGTCTGAATTATCAGTTTCAATCCGAAAGTTTGATGAATATTCCAGCGTTTTGTCTATTGACCCTGTGACAAGCAAACATGCTGGAAATTATACTTGTATATCACAAAATCATGCAGGCTTATCCACTCACACGGCTAAGTTGACAGTTCGGGGTAATTAAAGATATTAAAGCTGTTTCGTTTAAACAAATCGAGTTTATAAAATGGATCTTTCATATTCAATTTTAAGCTTTACTCAGTAATTTTTTAATTTTTTAGTTCCACCACGATGGGTGATAGAACAAGATGACGTAAATATAGCAACCGGCAAGTCACTTTTTCTGCACTGCCAAGCTGAAGGTTTTCCGCTGCCGATCATAACTTGGGAAAAAGCCACAGGTTCTAAGAAATACGCGTCGAATCCTACATGACTTTTATTTATTTAGTCGTTTATATGTTTTATAGATTCTGATGTTTTGGCGGCAATGAAAAGTGAGCAAGTAGTGAACACTGACAATGTACGTGTTCATTCAAATGGAACGTTAGCATTTAGCCGTGTGCAGCGTACAGACGAGGGTCTCTACATTTGCGAAGCAAATAATGGAATTCAACCAATTAGTCACGTCATAACCGTTACTGTTCAAGGTAATAAATGACTCACGATCCATCTCCAGCTCCCTTATTGAATTATTTACAAATTTTTATTTTATTTTAGCTGCACCAGAATTTTCCGAACCAAATAAAGAAATAAAGGCAAGAAAGAGTGAAGAAATTGAAATCCCGTGTGAAGCTAATGGTAATTGGCCGATATCTTACCACTGGACTATTAACAACCAAAGTATAAATGAAGACAATACAAGGTACGGTCTTGAATTATGAGAATTTAGTACAGTTTAACACTAACGCGTGTTACGATAGATACAAATTTTCTGAAATTCAAGATGAAGCAGTTATGAGAAGCGCTTCAAAGTTAAAAATTTCATGGGTAGATCGTAAAGACTCAACGGTATTTTATTGCGAAGCAAAAAATGACATAGGGCAAAGTGTGATGAAAGTTAATTTAATTGTTCAAGGTGGTCCATTATATGCATTTATTACTTGATGTAATTTTACAATTTCTATTTTAAAAAATATTAGAAAGGCCTGATGCACCTGAAATAACTTCACCTGCCACAGTTCTTAATCAGACGGTGGAACTAGCCTGGACATTAAAATTTGATGGAAACAGTCCACTTTCAGCTTATCATGTTCAATATAAAAAAGGAGTTGGTAAATGCTAAACTTAGGAACGTAAACTTTTACAAGATGTTCAACTTTTTTGCTTATTAGATAGATGGGAAGATAAATTGAAAAGTTTAAAAATTTCTGGTAAGATAACAATGGCAAAAGTTTCGAATCTCAAACCAGCTACTTCGTATAGTTTCCGAGTTTTTGCCGAAAATGAATTAGGAAATGGAAGCTTTAGCAATGTTGTTACAGCAAGAACTGAAGAGTACGGTAAGTTTAGTTTAATGAGATAAAGAAAAAATCGCATAAATTTTATTCTGCTTCAGCTCCCGAGGGACCACCAGAAAGTGTAGATGTCGAATCTCTAGATGCCAACACACTCCGAGTAATTTGGAAGGTATGGTTTGGCAACTAATTAATGGTCGTATAATAGAATACTTGGAAGAATACTTGTAATTTGTTTCAGCCACCAAAAAAACATCTTTGGAACGGTGCAATTCGAGGCTATTACGTTGGGTACAAAATTCACGGCTCTTCTGACGAATACACTGTTAAGTCACTGGAAGTGCCAGAAGATTACACAGAAGAGCTTATTTATCAATTGACTGATTTACATATGTACACCCAATATGACATAGTAGTACAAGCATATAATTCCAAAGGCCCTGGTCCAAAATCTGATATTTTATTAGCTATGACATCAGAGGATGGTAATTTTTAATTTTTATCAATTTTTACAGCTGTTTCATTCAAACTTTGACTCTTTCAGTTCCATCAAATCCACCTCAGGACGTCCGCTGCTCTTCCCTATCATCAAAAAGTATTTACATATTATGGGACACCCCTGACAAAGAAACTATTAATGGAATTCTTCGTGGCTACAAGGTTCTGTATAAACCAGTGGACGAATGGTATGGTAAGTTTTCAAGGTTATC
>JAQGAS010002092.1:0-12740 GCA_034686365.1 Pachymerium ferrugineum
ATCAAAACTTTGTCTATTTTTATAACTTTACCCTACCCATTATTTTAATTCTTAGCTCTTTAATTACCCTATATATTCTCTGCAATGTGTAATAGCAATGGTAAAATGATTTTTCACAGGTTTCTATTTAACAGATTGAGAAAAAATATAAAACCTTACCATGAAACAACAGACCTTGGGTCGGTATTCCGTAAGTGTACAAACAAAACCGAACTCTGTCGCACCCCCGCAACACCTGGGCAAATCGCGTGCGCTAATGCTGATCGAGGGACCACAGTTTCCAGGCGGGGTGCTACTGAGCACTCAATCCATTTTGTTTTTAGTGGGGAATGGGACTAATATAACCCTTGCCCAACACCTAAGGCAGACTGTATATAATAATACTTACTTAAAGGTGCAAGGAAAGAGAGGCACTGAATTTTGTTCTGATTTTCTTTTTCTCTTCTGGCTTCTTTTCCATCAGGCGTTCAATTTAAATGACCCTGAAATGTTGCTATCGATCAACTTTTGTAGGTTCACTCACAGGTGTGACAACACTCTTTATACTAACAGATGACTCTACTCTCTCTTATTCAGCTTCTTCAAATACTTTCCGACTGAAAGTTATGAAGTGTTTACATTAGTTGTCTTTGAATAGGTAATTTCATGAGGAAGTTTTGTAAAATTTCATAATGGAAAGGAAATCTACACTTACGCAGTTTATTTTTAGTCTGTTTACTCGAGGAAAATGGTTTCAAGGTTTTGTCACTTCTCTGTTCCCCATCTTATAATTTTATTTAAAGGTCAAGGTCATTGATCATGGGAGCGCGATGATTCTACTTGGAGACTTCTAGACACTACAATACTTGCGTTGCATTTAATTCAAACATTTTGACTAGAATTAAACCTTGCAACTTTTTTATGCCGGTTTGTGGAGGAAACGATATGTCGTACTTTGCATATCTTGATAAGTTTGTATTAAATATTTGATTTTATAAATTTGTCTTTCAATGTGTTTACTCATCTTGACCTGCTTTGCACCAAGGATAAGTGAAATGTAAATGACCTACTCTCAGAACATTAGCACTCTGCCTGTTAAAACAAATTTTACTTATTAAAACGAACTTCTTGTCAACAGGTTTCAATTTCTTAGGGGAGGGATAGGGAGAGCTGAGAATGGGCCAATTTTTAACCAAATCTGAAATGAAAGTTGCGTTTCAACGGGTACCAGTCCAATCCTATTCATCTATAAATTGTGCTTTATTTTTTATTTTCCTTAGAGTGACCAAATTTGGGAAATCTTAGTTTTAGAATTGAAAACTCAATTCACATATAACTCCATTAATGACGCGCTGGGATTGTAGATGGCGCCATCCGTCAAGCGCACCTCAGTTAGGGAGAGGAGCGTTTGTTGCAATAAACTTAAAGTAAGACCGAAAAAACTTTACTTATAGTCAGTGGGAGGGTAGAGAAATGGAATGAATGCGAATTCATAGGATACATTGAGTTTTCTCATGTTGCATTGTTTTATTTGGTCTTTGGCGTTCCTTGTTTGCCTCACGAACTTTGTATACCTGGATGCCCTGCTTACTTGGCTTCAATTTGCATGTTTATGGTTTAATGTTTTTGGACAACTTTTAAAGAAAGTAATTTTAATTGAAATACAGGCATTGTTCCAAAACACCCGCCTAATTTGTAGGGATTGTTAAACTATTACTCTGGCATTGTTAAATTATTACTATGTGAGCAATTTTTTTTTAACGAAAATAAATTAAAGTATTACCAGAGATTACTTTTTTGATCGATAAATCCAATAGTTCACTTCGGTTAGTTAATAGGTTGAACAGGAAGACACTGAGAAAAATCTCTTAACACGACATCTTTTTCACCAAATGATAAATTGAAATCAGGTGTTAAAAGAGTTAAAATGAACTGTGGCTTAGGTGAGTTTTAAAACTTGTGACGTCACATTTGTTAGCTGTGGTTTGCAGCGGATTGGGAATGATGACGTCATATGTTGTGAAACTCACCATAAGCCACAGTTCAATTTAAGATTTGAATGCAGCTAGTTTACTCCAATTAAAGTTTAATTAATTAGATCTGAATTTTAAAGTTGAAACCTATTTTGAGCAAACGTTTGATTTACACAACACTGATCTGTATCTACAGCGCTCATTGTTTTGTTTTTTTTTTCATTTTCTTGTGTAACATTCGTTTATTCAAATCGGGATGCGTGGTTAATTGTTCTCTTGTTTTAAACATGAATTATTTATTTTAATATGTACAAATTATATCCCATTAGATATTTCGTGAAGGTGTGACCACACAACTTAAGAGGAAGTGACGAAATGTAGTACGACATATTCAACTTATTTCCGGAAGATTTTCTTCGCAATGGCGGAAAGTCGAAGTTCGAGCGAGGACTTAAGACCTGCGGTTACGAAAGGTCTGCGGTGGAAGTTTACTGAATTCAGCAATTGAACTTTAGGACCGAAAATTTGAACCGGTGTTTTGGCGCTAGGAATGGAGCAATGGCTAAACACGGGAACACAAATTTCAACGGTAAGATTTTTTTTATTTTATGTAGTGTTACTTCATTTCCACTGTGATGATTTTATGTTCGTGGTTGGGTAGCGCAAATGTCTTTGATTACAATCAAGGTGCAGGGCACCAAAGAAGGTTTATGGTCTCTTTTTTTTTTAGAATAAGAGAGAAATGTGATAAAGATCCTTCGTTAAAAGTATTAGAAAACAAAATTTTTGGTAAAAATTTTAAGTAAGTTGGTGCTTTTGGGATCTTCTAACTATTGCTGCTACTAATATTGTAAGCGAGCTTATTTACAATTTTAGGTACAATTAACGATTTAATCAGGTTAAAATACATTTTATATAAATAAAAGGGTTAAGTAATTTCAAACATTTGCAGGGCATTATTATATATTTAATGGTTCGAACAAATTTTGCTTTTCTTGTTTTACAATAAATTCAGCACTAAAGCACTTATTTTATTTGGTTTCCAATGCAGTTGTTGAATCGCTATTCTCACCCATTAATGAATCTAGTACTTCATCAGCCTTAAAATAAAAAATAATAATAATTATACATTACTTTCATTAAGATTAAGCAATGGTTCTTTACATTTGTTAAAAATGGTTGGTTTAAAATGCGTGGAAATTCACCTGAATCATTGTCCACATGTTTTGTCAATCTTTCAATGATCCGCAATAGCTCGCTTGCTTTAAGATTGCAATGATACGTGTGACTATAGCTTCCAAATGACAAAGTCAAGTCCGTCCATTCGTCACTACCTGACAAGGCTCCTGCCATTTGAAGGTTGCGCCTTAAACACTGTTCAAAGAACGAGGGGTTTGCAACCTGTAAACTCTGTGAATAGTTTAATACTGGAGTTTTAAAACTAATAATAGTTGCTGGAACTATTTTCCACTTCAATCCTTCTGGAATAGATTGAATGCCTTCTATCTTTATGGGTATTAGGGGCTTCATTCTCGACAGTGGATTCACAAGTGCGTTATCTGGGTATATTTCAACAGCTGAGTCACACGAACTGTCGTCATCAGAGAGTTCTGTCCTTACAGTGACTACAGGGTTTAAATTACCGGGTGTACATTTTGAATACGTTGAAGTGGTTGACAAACTAGCTTGAGTGTACTGATCTTCTGTTGGAGGAGGAACTACTGGGTTATCTTCTGGCATGGATTCCATAGTTTCACTTTGTATGAGATGGTCTTGAAAGCTTGGCATTGAAAATAATTGTCTTGAAGCAGCTGAATCACAGAAATTATTGTCTTTGGTAGGTCCTATTTTGCTAGTAAGATCTGGTCTGTCAGTAGTAATTATCCTCTCCACATTTTCATTTGTGTTTGGATGAGTGGGCAGAAATGGGCGGGATGTATTGTATTGCATGCTTGCTAGTGGTTGTACAGTCTGTAAATTAGTTGAGGATGGCGTTGAATAAGTTCGTGTAAATTGGTGGAGATGGTTAATTGCCTGAGAGGGTGATTGCAGGGGGGAAGTTGATTTTGCAGGAGGCAAATCCGTTGATGTAGTGTATGATGGCAAGTAAGTTTGAGGGCTTAAAGTTGGCAGATATGTTTGAGCTTTAGCTGCTGGAGGAAAATTAATTTCTGACCTGATTGGTGGCAAATTAATTTGGGGGCTTGAAACAGTAGGCGAATTAATTTGCGTGCCAAGTTCAAGGAGCAAATTGGTCTGTGAACTTGTAGATATAGTTTTTGTTGTGGATTCAAGAAGCAGGTTAGTTTGTGTGGAAGTAGATGTTGTTTTTGTGCACGTTACAGTGGGTAAATTGGTATTTGTGCTTGTTACAGGGAACGAATTGTTTTGAGCGTTTGTTACAGGCAGTGGCGGTTTCAGGTTTGGGCAGATTTGGCGGATTTGGGGCCTTTCCCTATTGGGAGGGGGTGGAAGGGCAGGTTGTGATGACTTGGGTAATATTGCGATTTGTTTAGACTTCTTAGAAATTCTTGATTGTAGAAACAGGTTATTACCTGACTCCCCATTAATATTAACGTCTATTGTGTTACTCGTAGCTGCAATAGCTGTTGGTGATTTTGCATTTGTTGTTCGTGGTCGTTTTAGGCATTTTGTTGGTGGGATTAAAATAAAATTTTTAGTACAGAGTTTGTGCATAGTTACAGTAACCGATTTACGAGGGTATTTTGGTGGACGTCCGCGGTTTAAAACCATTAACACTGTAGGGAATTTTTCGAATTCAAAAATCCCTTTATTTAACTGACCAGGTACCGACATGTTTCTAACTTTGAAATCTATATCCAATATGTCTTTAACTTCTGTTTTTAATATTGAGTCATTCAGAGTTAAAAAGCCATGCACCTTTTCTCTGTGTGACAGTTTTTTCTCGTCAACTTTAAACAAGAATTGTTCTTTGCTATAAAGCAAACATTCCACGCAAAGGTAATACGTAGTATAATTTAAGTCAGACATTTCCTGAACTATGTCTTTGCATCCTGGTTTTATCTTCGGAAAAATCATTGTGCTCGCTATCACACGTATATTGTTAGGCACTATAAACATAATCTTGAGCACATCCTTCCAAAAATGCCTTAAAGTTTCAATCCAAAAAGTGCTATCATAAAATTTGTTTTCAATATTTGCGAATACTAGCCTGATAGTGATCATTGAGTCAGATGAACTGTAACCATTTATAGCTTCGATAATTCTTTTACTTGTTTCTTCCTGAAGATGAAGAGTCGAAGGTGTCAAGTTTGGTTGTGTGGCAGACATAGTGCTGACAGATGCAGCTGCATAGATACAGTGACCCATTTTCAACTGTTCTTCAACTAAAATCATGTTTTTTTGCTTGTTATGCATATCCAGTGGATAATTTACTTCTGGCACATTATTTAGTTCTGGCATATTATTTTCTTCTGGCACATTATTTACTTCTTGATATGATATATCCAGAAGTGAATAGTCGTCTTGTATATTATTGAGTTCAGGCATATTATTTATTTCTTGACATGCGATATCCAGAAGTGAATCATTTACATCTGGCATATCCAACTCCTAAGAAAAAAGAATTAGTCAGTCATATTTTTAAATGTTTCGTCAACTTACCGCTTGAGCCATGTTTTATACAGATACGAGACGTTGCTGCTAGAGCTTTCTTAACGATCGACTTAGTGGGACTGAAAAATAAAATACTAAGATATAAGATACTTAGTAATAGTGAGATAAGTTTTTTTAATCTGCAGGGTAAGTGTGCCCTGTACTGTAGCCCACTGGGAGTATGCCAATTTAGTCCTAACTTTACCTAACCAAACAAAATTTAACGAAAATTGATTTCTAGTACCCTACTGATTATAGCATCCCCTCTGGTGGGTGGCAAAGAGCAGCATTCATGGCAACTGCTCCGTGACAACAATCAACAAAATTTTAAAAACCAAGCTAAAGTGTATTACAACTTGCTAAATCATAACAAACCACAAACACGTTGGGGCCTTACAGGGACACTCAACCCCTGAAACAAATTGATTTTATCTAAAACGCCAAATGTCAGGTTAAGATTATTTTGATTAAAAACTAAAAACGAAATTATTCTAAACTATATTTATAAATTCCCTTTAAACAGAATAAACTGTAGCGTGAACAATAATGGTAACACAAAGGCACAAAGAACACGCATGTAGTGTAAACTGTTATAGAAATACACGTTATAATCTTAACAGTTCAACTGACATGATGTGAAATAATCATAAAACAAAGCGTTTTGTCTTTTTTTTTTTAGCGTTTTACAGGTTATAACATAATTTGTAACGATGTAATCATGGAGATAAATGAATCTTCATTATTTACCATCGTTTATCTCCATGGTTTAACTGCACGTCATAAGTCAGCGTGTAAATAGTCTTAAATGGAGAATCGCTACAAATTATAATTGGGTAATTACAATGTAAAATATAAGCAGAAGTAAATAAAAGATTTATTTCTTTCAGATTTTATAATAATGGTTCCCCAAAATTATTTAAACTACCTAATTATAATAAATCTAACATGATATGTTATGATATTCCATGACTACTAATGTTACAAGAGTAGAAAAAATTGTTTTTATCAAAAAAATGGTTTTAATGAAACTTTTTACAGATTACTGTTAAGTTGTTTTATCCGCGATGTATATTGGCAAGCGTAAAATTTTTTATGTATCTCTAACTAGTTAAGAAAAAATGTAAAAGCTTACCTGCGAGACTACAGACCTTGGGCGGTATGACCGGTATTCCGTGCACAAACAAAATATCAAATCTGTCACAGCCCGGCAACGCCAGCAACTTTTTACAGACAACCAAAACTGATCCCCGCAAAAACGTTTGTGAATCGCTCTTAACAGTATTGGGACGAGGTTAAAAACTCACTAAACTGATCACTTTTCAGAGCGGATAAAATGATATTAACGCGTGGCAAGTGAAATAACAACAACCCAAAGGAAGTAAGAGGCACGAAATTTCTCTGTTTTAACTTTCCTTGAATTAAATGACCCGTAAATGTGTTGCTGTCATTTTACTTTGACATGTTGACTCACAGGTGTTGTAGATAGTTTATGCCATATTTTTTGGTTGTCCGTGAATTGATAATTTTAATGAGGAAGTCGTATAAACTTTTCATAATGAAAAACACGTCTATACTTGCACCATAAGAATATCGATGATCTGGCCGGATCATTGATATTCTTTACACTTGTACGAAAACATCAAGTTTTTGATTTCAATATAAAAATACAAATATAAAACTTTGAGTATTTTATTTCTTCAGTTAAAACCAGGAAGACGATTTCAATAATTTATTACTTTCATTCACCCTTTCACACGCAATAAAGCCATCAGAGGTTCTTTGATAACCGGTGTGTTCAGTTAAGCGTCCAGTATTGAGATCAACAAAAATACAAATTCACCTGTTGATACAGTAATAATTCAAAATTTGTGAGAAAGAAATGTGAGCTTTTCCCGCTTTCATAATTTTAATGAAATGTCAATTATGAGAGCGCGATAGTTCTACTTGGAAACTATTTAACTTCTTTGCTGCGTTGCATTTAATTTAAACATTTTGACTTCAAGTAAAACGTGCACGCAACTTTTTTATACCGGCTTGTGGAGGAAATAATAGTCTCCCTTTGCATGTCCTTGAAAAGAAGTCTAAATACACTTAAATATTTGATCTAATAAATTTGTATTCAATGTGTGTATTGGGACCTGCTGTGCCCAAGTAAAAGTGAAAAGTCTCTGACTTAATCTCACAGAATATTAGGAGGCCGCCTTTATGACAAAGCCTGTTGGTTGTTTTAGAAGGAGGAAAATCGTTTTTATTCGCTTAAAGTTTGTAGCAATGGTTGAGCATTTTGATTTACTATAAATGAGTATTTTCACTAATATTTAAACATAATATTTAAACATTTAGAACAGGATTAATTGTATTTAGATTGCATTTTTTGGTTCTGAAATTCAACCAACGTAGGAAAACATGTGCTATTGCATTAAGCTAGTAGTTGAAACTCTCTTTATCTGTTTTTTGTAAAGGTACATGCCTACATGGAGTTGAAATCTCACGTTGTGTACAACTCCATTAATGACGCACTGGAAATGTAGATGGCGCCACCCGTCAAGCCCACCTCAATTAAAGAGAGGAGGGTTTGTTGCAAGATTGGTCAGTGGAGGTAGAGAGAGTGGATTGCACGTCACAAAAATTCATATCTCACAGCAATTATGACCGATGCTGTGAAATATTTCATTTTCGAGGATTTAAAAATAAATTAAGTTAGAGAAAAAATTTTGAATAGAAAAAAAGTTGTTAGTTTGATCATTTATTTCTCTCTTTTCCAACTCTGAAATGTTGCAATAGGGCCTACTGTGAAACACAAGGAAAATAAGATGGCACAAGTGTTACTAGATAGGTAAATCTGCCACTGCCATCACACAGTACAATTGATTAAGCCAACCAACAAAGTTTCTAGCTAGAAAAAAAAAAAAATTCTAAAATCCTTTCAAGTGTGAATTTTTTTAATCAAAGTGAGTAAAGTAGTGTGGGGAGATTTTGTATCATTGTTGTAAAAAAGAAAATTGCCCAATAATGTTGTTATTGAAGGACAATAGTTAAAATTGGTAGCTGTAGTTGAAGGCGGTGGTTTGAATGGTTGTAGAAAACAGATTTTGTTGTCTTAGTATAGGATACCCATTGATAGAGTATACTGAGTTTCCTTGAGTTGCAGACCTTGACCACACTACAACCACACTAAAATTTAATTGTTTACATAAGGAAGGACAAAGTAAGCTGTGTGTAGCATTATTTTATTGGCCATGTTTAACTCCACCCAATCAATGGGGTGAAAATACCCACCCCGTCTGAGCTGGAAAAGTGCCATCTGTTTTCACACTTGAATAGAGATTACCCCCACAAGCTCTGAAAAAGATCCGTATAAAACACGGCTGCCTCCTTACCCACGGGTTCACAGCTGTCTATTGCAGGGAGGTAACAGAATACCTCGGTGATTATTTTATAGTTAATGCTGGTTTACAGCCAGAATGTATACATAGAAATAACGCAGTATCATGGAGCGTAATATTTAATTTACTACTTAAACCATTTTAGTGGTTTTGCAGACGTGTTGCTTACAAATGACAGGATGACGTCTGACATAACGTTGCTTTGAATACACATTGATTTTACCAATTCTCCGGTTACATCCTGTTGAAAGTTCGATGAGTAGGTCATATTAAATGCACTAACAATTTACTACAATCCTGTGTACTTATTTATTTAATACAATTATTTTTCTAATTTCAATTGGCCTTATAATTAATTTGTAATTTGTACATTATTGATTGTCTTCGTTGATTGGTTGAGCATGGATTCGTCTAGCGGGAATTCCTCGACCGTGATTGAAAAATCGTGTTAGTGGGGTGGGTACCGAAATGGCTGGATTGGTGGCACGGTTTACTGCTCTGGTGGATGTCCGTTGACTAATTAGAGACAAAGTATAACCTATTTAGGAAAGACGAAACCAATGGTTTATTGACAAATATAAGCCATTATATCTAAAATAAAATTGTATATGTATTATGCAATAATAACCGTTGATGGACAAAAGTCAAAGGTACAAATGTAAATGATTCATGAAAATGTTAATAATACATAATTAAAATTCTCAATCTTGAAATTAGACTCACTTTTCGATGTTTCAATTTAAAATTCGTCGATGTCTGATTGAAAAGTAACACGTGGACAGAAATAAATTGTACGTGAACATTAGAGTACATACCGGTAATTTCAGTAATTCCCAATGAGAAAAAATAAGCAGTTTGGTCTGGATGAATGGCTGGACTGAAGTCTCCTCTGCTCCTTTTTCCCCACTTGTGTTCCCCGTTGTTTGTTTTTTTTTTCATTTTCTTGTGTAACATTGTTTATTTAAATTGCTCCTGCCTGACGTATAGTTAAACATTTTAATATGCATGAATGTTTTACAAATGAGTTATTTGTTTTAATATGAATGAATGGTTATCTCCATTAGATTTCGTGAAGGCGTGACTAACTAAAGAGGAAGTGACGAAATGTGTAATACGACACATTCAACTTATTTCCGGAAGATTTTCTTGGCAATGGTGGAAAGTCGAAGTTCGAGCGAGGACTTAAGGATGCGGTTTCGAAAGGTCTGCTGTGGAATTTGACTGAATTCAGCGGTACTAAAATAGAACTTTGGGACGGACAATATGAACCGGTGTTTTGGCGCAAGGAATGGAGCCCATGGTTAAACGGAAACATAAATTTCAGGTAGGATTTTTTTTATTTTATGTAGGGTTACTTTATTTCCACTGTGAGCATTTTATGTTCGTACATGGGTAGCGCAAATGTCTTTGATTACAATCAAGGTACAGGGCATTAAAGAAGGTTTATGGTCTCTTTCCTTTCAGAATAAGAGAGAAATGTGATAAAGATCCTTCGTTAAAAGTATTAGGATACACAAATATTAAATTTTTTAAACAAAATTTTTGGTACGAATTTTAAGTACGGTAAGAGAAATGCTTTTGGTATCTTCTAACTTTTGATGGTATTACTATTTTAAGAGATCTTATTTACAAACAAATGGTACAAAGGTAAAATTAACGATTTAATCAGATTAAAATACATTTTATGTAAATAGAAGGGTTAAGCAATTTCATACATTTGCAGGGCATTATTATTTACTTAAGGTAATATTAAAAAGAATGCAATCAAAGTGTTTAGCAGAGTTTTTTTTAAGGTCTCGAACAAATATTGCTTTTCTTTTTTACAATAAATTCAGCACTAAAGCACGATCTTTAAGTTTGAGTTCAATATTTTTTAGTTCTAACGTGACAGTGATCATTGAGTCAGATGAACTATAACCATTTATAGCGTCGATAATTCTTTGACTTATTTCTTTCTGTAATTGATGACGAAGAGTCCAGGGTGCCACGTATGGTTGTGTGTCTGAAATAGGGCTGACAAAAGCTGCTGCATAGATGCAGTGATCCATTTTCAATTGATTTTCAATCAACACCATGTTTTTTTGCTCGTTATGCTCATCCTGAAGTGAAAAGTTTACTTCTGGCACATTGTTTAGTTCTGGCATATTATTTACTTGCTGTGACGAATTATTTTCTTCTGGGTTTGAGAAGTGAATAAGTTGATCCAGAAGGGAATAATTTACTTCTGGTACATTGTTGACTTCTGACATATTATTTATTTCTTGACATGTGATATCCAGAATTGAATAATTTTCTTCTGGCATATCCAACCCCTAAAGAAAACTTATCAGTTTATTTTTTTTTTTTTTTTTTTTTTTTTTACAAAGCTTGGTCAACTTACCGCTTGAGTCATGTTTTTACGGATGCAATTAGATTTAACAACGGTGTCAGACGGTGCTGCTAGAGCTTCCTTAACGATTTTCCGCGTTTTTCCGAAATTCCGAAATTTTTTTATATATTTTTAACTAGTTAAGAAAAAAATGTAAAAGCTTACCTGCGAGAGAACAGATCTTGGCAATTTTACCGGTATTCCGTACACAAACAAAAATCAAACTCTGTCACAGTTGAGGACGTTTTTCAAACAACCAAAACTGATCCCCGCAACAACGATATTTGCCGACATAAAGTCTTGAATTCATTCACTCAGCGGGAGAAATGAATATAACGCGTGGCAACTTCCAAAGGAAGTGGGAGTCACAGAATTTCTTGTTAACCGAGTTAAATGACCTCGAGTTAAATGACCCGTAAATGCGTTTTTTTTTTACTACTAACTAGTTCAATTATGTATGCAGGTGAAAAGAAATGCAGATGTTTGGTTGTCCTTGAATTGGTAATTTTAATGAGGAAGTCATGTAACTTTTCATAGTGAAAAAGAAATCTACACTTTCACAGAAACATCATTCTTTTTATTTCAATATGTAAATACAAATATAAAATTTTGTGTATTTTATTTGTCAGTTAAAGCTAGTTTATTTTTAATCTGCTTAGTTGAGGAAAACTAAGGAAACAATTTACTTCCCTTTCCCCTTACGCAATGGAGCTTCTTTGAAAACCGGGATGTTCAGTTGTGATTCAGTGTTGAGATCAAGAAGACTTTTGCAAAAATATAAACCACCTATTATTGCTATGATAATTCAAATGTGAGAAAGAAATGTGAGCTGTTCCCGATTTTATAATATTATTGAAATGTCAAGATCATTGATAATGGGACCGCGATGGTTCGACTTGGAAACTATTTAACTCTTATAACTACGTTGCTTTTAATTTAAACATTTTGACTAGAAGTAAAACGTGAAGGCAACTTTTTTTTATACAGGCTTGTGGAGAAAATAATAGTATTGTTTTGCATGTCCGTGAAAAGAAGTCTAAATTTCCATTAAATGTTTGTATGCTGTGTGTTTATTCATCGTGACCTGCTTTGCACCAATAATTCACTTTTATTGGTAAATGACGTAATCTCAATGAAAATTAGGACGCCGTCTGTTGGGTGTTTTCAGTAAAAGAGGAAAACCTCTTTTTATTCTCTAAAAACCAGTTTGTAACAATGGTTGAGTATTTGATTGACTCTAAAGATGAGTACTTTCACTAATACTTAAACCTAAAATTAGGAACATCGTTAATTCTATTTAGATTGCAATTTTTGGTTCTGAAAATATTAAACTGAAATCAGTATTGAATCATGGTAGGAAAACATGTGGTGTTCCATGAACATGTATTAAAAATTATT
>JAQGAS010002093.1:0-12738 GCA_034686365.1 Pachymerium ferrugineum
TCCGTCCCGGGGTAGAAAGTCCATCTCCGTACGAATTACAAATACATCTCAAACTCGTTAAACTCTGTAAATAAAAATAAAAATGTTTTATAAATTGTGCAAACAAAATGATAAATCTAGAGAAAACATCAGAGGTTCTATTTTGTGTATATTCAATGTTTTCAGCATACCAATTAAATAGTTCAAGTTATTACCTCACACACACTTAATATGGTATTCATATCATTTTTAAGTTCATCATAGTCAACATTCAAACTTTTCATGTTTGGTTTGATTAGACGACTTCTGTTACGATAGTCAAGTTCATTTGGGTTCTTATTAACATTGTTAAAGTATTGATGCAACTCTTCGGATAGTTCCACAGCTGTGTAAAAACATGTGTTAAAATAAAGTGTTATTTGAAGAGCAAAATTGCTTACGGATATTGCGCAGTTCATCCGTTGAATAATCCGATAAACGATCGATGACTAACTTCATACAAAGCTTCTTCAATGTTGTTACAGGTCGTCGGAATGGCATTCTATAAAATAAATGTGCAATATTTTAATTTTTAACTAGATACAGATTGAGAAGAGATGAAATCCTACATGAGCTTCTCTGCATGAAAGGGCTCCTGCGCATGCGTGTTTTGATTTTTACTGTGTAGCGTCGTCTGCTTCAGTTAGAATCAATATGAGCAATTTAAAAGCTACTTGCATGCAGTTTTGATTCGATCGAGTGCTGAGTCATTCATATCGGCCACGTTTTGCATTTTGTGCGCTGGGTGTCGCCTAACTTTTTACTTATAAAATTCATTTTAAAGGTCGGAATATATATCTTTAATTCCAATAAAAGAGATACATTTATTACCACTCAGGATCTTTCACATTGAAGGCAACACTGTAATTATTTTCTTTTATGTAAGAACTAATTTTTTCCCAACCGTCATCACTCATGTTATAAGTTTCAATGTTCAACACTTTTAGTTGATTTTCCATACGTAGTAATTCCAAAATCGGCTTCTCGCTTATTTCGGGATTATTGAAGGAATCAAAACGAGTTAAACATTTTAAAGGATTCGCTTCATGCAATAATGTAATCAGGAATTCATCAGTAACCAGCCCAGTAAATTCCACATCCCATACACCTTGAAATAATAATTCTTCCAAATGTAAACAACTTTCAAGTAAAAACTTCAACTGAGGAATAGGAATGGGACCACTAATACTAAGGTTTTGTAACTTTGAAAAAGCATTTGGACTATTACTTCTAGCTTTGGGGTTGATTGGTTTGAACTTAACACCTCTAAGATTCAATTCTTTTAAATTGGGAAACGCTGATCCGATCGTTTCCAAATTAACGTCAAGATCAGTCAAATCAAGACCAGTTACTTTTCTTGTAATGTCAACCAGATCAGACTTCAAAGTCTGACATTCGTTTAAAAAGTTTTCAAGAGTGTCACATTCCAAACAAAATTTATTCTGCTTAAGCTGCTCTTCAGTCATATCATCCATATCCTTATCTGCAAAATGTAAACTGAGGTTTGATACATTTGGACAACATTTTGTCATGAACTGCAAAGTTCCCTTTTTGATAGTGTACATATATATCTTAGGTAATTGACACAGTTGAAAAGTTGGAATTGGTGACCCCCTCTTAACAAAATCTTCAAATAACGTTTGAAACGTATCGATCAATTCGTACTCGTTAAGCCACCAATCAAAATTACGTGCGCTTAGTTCAAAAACTTTTAACTGTTTCAAGTTACGCAGAACAAGAAAACAACCTTCAGTTGTCAATTTTTTTGAACACTCCAAGTCTAAATGTTTGATTTTGGATCCCCCTGACTTTGATTGGCACAACCGCTGTATGCCATCGACAGTAAATTTACCGGACAAACTTAAAATTTCAAGTTGTAGACAATTATTACCGATTACTTCTAGAAAATTATCATCTACTCTATAACCCCGTAAATTTAAAACCACCACATTCGAAAGAGAGGGAATCAAATTGAGGTAAACTATTTGCTTGATCTTTTTCTCCTGACGCCAGACATTACATCTGAATCTCGTTAAACTCTGTAAATAAAAATAAAAATGCTTTACAAATTGTGCATACTAAATGATAAATCTAGAGAAAACGTCAATTACACACGAATCAGGAATTCTTTGTTTTGTGTATATTCAATGTTTTCAGCATACCTATTCAATAGTTTAAGTTATTACCTTACACACACTTAATATGGTATTCATATCATTTTTAAGTTCATGATAATCAACATTCAAATTTTTCATGTTTGGTTTGATTAGACGACTTCTGTTACGATAGTCAAGTTCTGTTCGCCGCCAGTTGACATATTCAAAGTATTTATGATGCAACTCTTCGGATAGATCTGTAGCTGTGTAAAGTATTTTTTAAAATAAGAAACAATTTTGATGATCAAAAATGCTTACGGATATTGCGCAGTTCATCGGTTGAGTAATCCGATAAATGGTCGATGACTAATTTCATACAAAGCTGCTTCAACGTTTTTTCAGGTCGTGTGAGAGGCATTCTGTAAAATAATAAAAGAAAAAGTGTAATATTTAAACTGGATAAAGTAATTATATGAGAAGTGTGAAACCGTACATGAGCTTCTCTGCATGACCGCTGAGCATGCGTGTTTTAATATTGAGGTATAATGTCGTCAAAATTGACCCTGACCTAGAAGTTTATAGATTATTGTTAGGTGGTCAATATCGCCGTGTGGGAGAAAATTTAGAAATTAAAGCAAAGACTAAAAGTCATCTTTAGGAGTGACTTAATTGGTCAAAAGCAATCGGGGTATAATCAGAAATAAGTTTGAATTCATGATTTAATCACACTAATCAAAGTGTAAAGTGTTTTGTTGTTTATATTGTTTTTGTAATATTTGATGAGAGTATCTTGAATTTAATAAACCCTAAGTGGAATGTTTAAGCAACCAAATAAAAGTCTCAAATTATTTAAAAGGGAGTAACAACCACGATTAAATCAATAAGGGTAAGGGTCTTGGATGATCCCAGACATGTAACAATATCTTTTTACATTTTTCAAAGTTAAATTTTAATTCCCATAAACTATTGATCTACAGATCAATGTTGCTTATTGATCTACAGATCAATAAGCAACAAACACACCCTGTAAAATTAATCACAAGTGAATTACAATATGAATAAGAAATGTTATATTATAAGTCGTACATGGTAATTGTTTCTTTTAATAAAAGACTTAATTTCTTCACAATCACGTTTTTGTAATTTTGGAGCAACCACCTATCTCTAACTCTTTCAAATTGTTTTCCAAATTCAATAATTCATAAACAGACTTTTTGCTTATTTCATTATTTTGACCAAAGTGAAAATGAGTTAAATCCCTTAAAGGATTTACTTCATGCAATATTGTTACCACTAATTGATCAGTGAGCACATCAATCATCAATCTTTCTGACAATTGCAGCACTGTTAACTTTTTAAATAAACAAACACAGCTTAATTTCAACATTAATTATGTCACATAAGCAACATGTACATTCTGCCTCAACTTCGGTAAGGGCATTCTCAAAATTACAACCAAAACAATAACAGGGACGCAGCCATGTTTTTGACTGATGTGTCACCTAATCACCAACACTACACACAAATGTATCTGTTATTGAGGCATGTTCGGGTAATGAGAGTAATAAAATAAATTTAAACTTTCTAAAAACAAATTTACCGAATAAGCATTCCATAACGAATGACAAGACGTAGCAATTTCGCAAGAACTTATTATTCCTTCTTGAATTAAACCTTAGTCTAGGCATATTTCTTTGGCATAATCAGTATCAGTTGGCTCTTTCTTGACCTCATTAATACGTTGAATCAATTCTTCGGACATTTGCGAATCTGTAAAATTTTGCATTTAATAAACAAATTTTAATTTTAATATAATATAATGATATTTACTCCGTTACTCCTCTGTAACCTCTCGATGATTACAGCAATACGAATAAGTTTCAAACTCCTCACTGATCGTCATAAAGGCATTCTGAAAAACAGCATCATGAGCTTTTAATTCTAGTCATAGTGTTGTACACATATTTTAGCATACACTAGTTCATTTCAAACAAAAAATTTTCTAGTATAAAAACATACTTTACAAACCATTTTCAGAATTCTTTATTAGATAAATTTGATTTTCATCAAACTTCGAGTATTTATGAGTTGATGTACAATTCAACTCTCAAATTGATATTTTAACACAATTTAAAATTAGAAAAATGTGCAGAAACAAAATAATTGTTCTCTTATAAGTAATACTTGATCAGAGTGAAATCCCAATATATAAAATATTTGCAGTTGCATATCGAGATACGATTCAAATGATTTTCCATCTCAAGTAACTGCAAAATTGATATTCTGCTCATTCCGTTACATTGAAGGATGTCAAAATCAGTTAAACATCTTAAAGGATTCACACTATGTAATATGCTACTCATTACATCATCAGTGAGATCATCATTCAAACTGAATTTTAACTGCTCCAAATTGAAACAAGTGCCAAATAAAAGCCTCAAATGAGGAATAGGAATTGAGTCTGTAATCTCTAGATATTGTAACATTATCAATCCAATGTTACAATTCCTTCTTGGTGTCGGGTTAATTGGATCGAACCTAACTCTGTGCAAACTCAATTTCTTTAAATTAGGACAATTTGACTCAATTGATTCTACATTAACATTCAAGCAATTGAAAAACTCAAGACTCGTTACTTTTGACCCAATATCATTCAAACGTGATGAAAAATTTTTGCCATACCATAATGTGATTTCAAAAGAAACATTACAATTTTTCATCTCGTTAATTAAGGACGTACCACCCTAATTTAGTCTGAGTGTGTTAACAATTAGACAGCATTTCGTTAGGAAATCTAAAGTTCCCCTTCTAAAATAAATGAACTACATCTCCGTCATTGGTGAAAATGCAGGTCAAGTTTGTCAAATTTTTCACATAAAAGCAAAAAATATGTAAATGTTCAGTTATTACATCGTTATATTTACCTGACACACATTTTCTAATGAATCTTCACAATCTTTTTTTATGTCATCAAAAAGTTGAATTAACTCGTCACACAATTGCACCGCTGTAAAATAAAATGGTTTGGAATAAAAGTAATTTTATCTATGAGCAAAATTTTGTTTTACGGATATTCTTTAATTCCTCGGTCGAGTAAGCTGATACATGTGACATGTTCGGTAATTACCGTCATACAAATCTGCTTCAACGTATCCACACGTCGTCGAAAAGGCATTCTAAAAAGTAAAATCGTGTTATAAAGTAAAATTTGATTAGAGCTTGACGTAAAATATACTTGATAGGCGCATCCAGCTAGTAAATAAGTGTTTTCATATGTGCGCAGCCATGTTTGATCGTTGCGCCATCTGGTGGGGCCTTCTTCAAATTTATCATAGCTGCCCGGTTGGATACACTGCCATGCATAATTCAAATTTTGAGTTTTCTTTACTTTGACATTTTGATAAAGTTAAACTGTCATATACTCACCCCTTGTCTTTCTATTGGCTCGCTGCTTGTCTGAAGTATTTAAATATTCGTTATGATTTGACAAACCTATAACAAGTGTAATTACAAACCTATATAGCATGTGTTATATAGGTGTAATCAAATGACACTCGATTATTACCTGACTATTAATTCCGTTTCATTTTTTTTTTCCTACGGTTGTTGGTCTTGAAAATAGTGATTGAGTTTTTTCTAACTCTTGCATTATCTAAATGAATGATGAGTAAATTAATTAAAATAAAAAAAGTTTTAAAAATTGTGTACCTACAAAACATTTTAGTTTTGGAGCTGGGTGTTGCCTAACCTTTTATTTATAAAATTTATTTTGAAGGTAAATATATCTTTAATCCCAATAAAAGAGTTACATTTATATCACAAGTAACAGATTATTTTACATTTGTTCCCCATTCATTAAAACACAATAATTATTTTCTTTTATATAGGATTTAATTTTTGTCCAACCATCATTTGAAATGTTGGAACAAATCACCACTTTTAATTGATTTTCCATACTTAATAATTCCAGAATCGAAGTCTCGCTTACTTTGTCACGATCAGAACGGGAATCAAAACGAGTTAAATATCTTAAAGGATTCACTTGATGCAATATTGTAATCATTAAATCATCAGTGACCGAACAAGTATCACCAGAGAAAGATAAATTCTCCAAATGTAAACAACCTTCAAGTAAAAACTTCAACTGAGGAATAGGAATGGGACCACTAATACTAAGGTTTTGCAACTCTGAAAAAGCATTTGGACTATTCTTTCTAGCTTTGGTGCTGATTGGTTTGAACGTAATATTCCAAAAAATCAATTCTTTTAAATTGGAAAAAGTTGATCCGATCGTTTCTAAATTTATGTCAATATCTTGCAATTTAATTAATTCAAGAACAGTTACTTTAGCTCTAATGTCAATCAGATCGGACTTCAAAGTCTGACATTCGTTTAAAAAGTTTTCAAAAGAGTCACAGTCTTTACGCAATTTAAGCCCCTCAATCTGCTCTTCAGGCAAATTATTAAATTGTAGTTTAAAGTTGGATATATTAGGACAACATTTTGTTATGAACTGCAAAGTTCCCTTTTTGATAGTGAGCATAGATATCTTAGGTAATTGACACAATTGAAATGTTGGAATTGGTGACCCCCTCAAAACAGAATCTTCAAATAATGTTTGAAACGCATCGATCAATTCGTATTCGTAAAGCCACGAATAAACCCTAGGTGTGGTTACTTTAAAAACTTTCAACTGTTTCAAGTTACGCAGACCAATTAAGCAACCTTCTGCTGTCAATTTTGGCGAATTCAAGTCTAAATGTTTAATTTTGGATCCCCCAGACTTTGATTGGCACAACCAGCGTATGCCATTGTCGGTAATTTCACCGCGCAAAATTAAAATTTCAAGTTGCAGACAGTTATTACCGATTACTTCAAGAATATTATCATTTAGTCCATCCTCAGATCCCCATAACTCTAAAACCATCACATTAGGAATAAATGGAATCAAATTGAGGTAATCTGTTTGCAAGATCTTTTCCTCCCGCAAGACATTACATGTGAATCTCGTTAAACTCTGTAAATAAAAATAAAAATGTTGTACAAATTGTACATACTAAATGATAAATCTAGAGAAAACGTCAGTTACACACGAATCAGGGATTATTTGTTTTGTGTATATTCAATGTTTTCAGCATATCAATTAAATAGTTCAAGTTATTACCTCACACACACTTAATATGGTATTCATATTAATTTTAAGTTCATCATGGTCAACAGTCAAATTTTTCATGTTTGGTTTGATTAGACGACTTCTGTTACGATAGTCAAGTTCTGTTCGATAATTGCAATATAGAAAGTATTGATTATGCAACTCTTCGGATAGTTCCACAGCTGTGTAAAAACATGTGTTAAAATAAAGTGTTATTTGAAGAGCAAAATTGCTTACGGATATTGCGCAGTTCATCCGTTGAATAATCCGATAAACGATCGATGACTAACTTCATACAAAGCTTCTTCAATGTTGTTACAGGTCGTCGGAATGGCATTCTATAAAATAAATGTGCAATATTTTAATTTTTAACTAGATACAGATTGAGAAGAGATGAAATCCTACATGAGCTTCTCTGCATGAAAGGGCTCCTGCGCATGCGTGTTTTGATTTTTACTGTGTAGCGTCGTCTGCTTTAGTTAGAATCAATACGAATATGAGCAATTTAAAAGCTACTTGCGTGCAACCTTGATTTGATCGAGTGCTGAGTAATTCCTACTCGGCTACTCGGTAGTTGCATTTTGTGCGCTGGGTGTCGCCTAACTATTTACTTTGAAAATTCTTTTTAAAGGTCGGGATATATATCTTTAATTCCAATAAAAGAGATACATTTATTACCACTCAGGATCTTTCTCCCAGAAGGAAACACTGTACTTATTTTCCTTTACGTAAGAATTAATTTTTTCCCAACCGTCATCACTCATGTTATAAGTTTCAATGTTCAACACTTTTAGTTGATTTTCCATACGTAGTAATTCCAAAATCGGCTTCTCGCTTATTACGGAATTATTGCAGGAATCAAAACGAGTTAAACATTTTAAAGGATTCACTTCATGCAATAATGTAATCATGAATTCATCAGTAACCAGCCCAGTAATGTCCACATCAAATACACCTTGAAATAATAATTCTTCCAAATGTAAACAACTTTCAAGTAAAAACTTCAACTGAGGAATAAGAATGGGACCCCTAATACTAAGGTTTTGTAACTTTGAAAAAGCGTTTGGACTATTTCTTCTAGCTTTGGGGTTGAGTGGCTTGAACGTAACATTATTAAGCATCAACTTTCTTAAATTGGAAAAAGATCCTCCAATCGCTTCTAAATTAACGTCAATATCACACAAATGAAGGCAAGTTACTTTTGCTCTAATATCTATCAGATCAGGCTTCAAAGTCCGACATTCATTTAAAACGTTTTCAAGAGTGTCACATTCCAAACAAAATTTATTCTGCTTAAGCTGCTCTTCAGTCATATCATCCATATCCATATCTGCAAAATGTAGACTGAGGTTTGATACATTTGGACAACATTTTGTTATGAACTGCAAAGTTCCCTTTTTGATAGTGAACATATATATCTTAGGTAATTGACACAGTTGAAAAGTTGGAATTGGTGACCCCCTCAAAACAAAATTTTCAAATAACGTTTGAAACGCATTGATCAATTCATATCCGTAAAGCCACCAATCAAGAAGAAAACGTGCGCTTAGTTCAAAAACTTTTAACTGTTTAAAGTTACTCAGAACAAGTAAACAACCTTCAGTTGTCATTTTTCGCGAATTCAAGTCTAAATGTTTGATTTTGGATCCCCCTGACTTTGAATGGCACAACCGGTGTATGCCATCGATAGTAAATTCACCGGACAAACTTAAAATTTCAAGTTGCAGACAGTTATTACCGATTGCTTCCAGAATATTATCATCTAGTCCAAATGAACCCCGTAAATTTAAAACCACCACGTTAGGAATAAAAGGAATCAAATTGAGGAAATCCATTTGGGTGCCCAATTCCAAGCGGTCGACACATGTCAAACTCGTCAAACTCTGCAAATAAAATAAAAATGTTGTAGAAATTGTAGAAAAAAACCAGTTGAACAAATAATTTAAGTTACTACCTCACACACACTTAATAGGGCATTCATATCTCTTTCAGGATCACGACAGTAAAGGTTTAATTTTGTCATGTTTGGTTTGATTAGACGATTTCTGTTAAGACAGTCAAGTTCTGTTGGCTCTCTATTTACATCAAAAAAGTATTGAACCAACTCTTCGGATAGATCTACAGCTGTGTAAAGTATTTTTTAAATTCAGATACATTTTTGATGAGCAAAATTGCTTACGGATATTGCGCAGTTCATCTGTTGAGTAATCCGATAAATGGTCGATGACTAATTTCATACAAAGCTGCTTCAACGTTTTTTCAGGTCGTCGGAAAGGCATTCTGTAAAATAATAAAAGTGTAATATTTAAACTGGATAAAGTATATGAGAAGTAAGAAATCGTACATGAGCTTCTCTGCATGACCGCTGAGCATGCGCGTTTTAATATTGCGGTATAATGTCGTCAAAATTGACCCTGACCTAGAAGTTTATAGATTATTATTAGGTGGTCAATAGCGCCGTGTGGGAGAAAATTTAGAAAATAAAGCAAAGACTAAAAGTCATCTTTAGGAGTGACTTAATTGGTCAAAAGCAATCGGGGTATAATCAGAAATAAGTTTGAATTCATGATTTAATCACACTAATCAAAGTGTAAAGTGTTATGTTGTTTATATTGTTTTTGTAATATTTGATGAGAGTATCTTGAATTTAATAAACCCTAAGGGGAATGTTTCAGCAACCAAATAAAAATCTCAAATTATTTAAAAGGGAGTAACAACCACAATTAAATCAATAAGGGTAAGGGTCTTGGACGAATGATCGCAGACATGTAACAATATCTTTTTACATTTTTCAAAGTTAAATTTTAATTCCCATAAACTATTAATCTACAGATCAATAACCAACAAACACATCCTGTAAAATTAATCACAGGTGAATGACAATATGAATGAGAATGTTATGTTATAAGTCGCACATGGT
Organism: Pachymerium ferrugineum; assembly: GCA_034686365.1. Lineage (NCBI taxonomy): Eukaryota > Metazoa > Arthropoda > Chilopoda > Geophilomorpha > Geophilidae > Pachymerium > Pachymerium ferrugineum. The sequence continues at coordinate 10,187 of JAQGAS010002093.1, forward strand.
AATTGTTTCTTTTAATAAAGGACTTAATTTCTTCACAATCACGTTTTGTAAATTTGGAGCAACCATGTATCCCTAACTCTTTCAAATTGTTTTGCAAATTCAATAATTCATAAACAGACTTTTTGCTTATTTCATTATTTTGACCAAAGCTAAAATGAGTTAAGTGCCTTAAAGGATTTACTTCATGTAGTATTATTATCATTAATTGATCAGTGAGCCCATCACTTTTATCCCAAAATAATAATTGTTCCAAATGTAAACAATTTTTAAGCAAAAATTTTAACTGAGAAATATTAACAATATCATCAGAAATTCTAAGGCACTGCAACTTTGTAAAATAATTTTGACTTTTGGCTGTGGGATTGAGTGGCACGGATATAACCGCCCACAAATCCAACTGTTCTAAATTGGGAAAGGTTGATCCAATAATTTCCAAATTAACGTCATATTGCTCCAAATGAAGACTTGTAACTTTTGCCCCAATATCATTCGGACATTCGATTAGAAAGGTTTCAAGAGAGACGCATTCACTACAATATTTAAACAATTGCATATTCCAGAAAGGCAAATTCTCTGAAAACTTCTCGAAATTTAGCCTAAGGTTTGATACGCTTGGACAACATTTAGTTATGAACTCCAAAGTTCCTTTTTTAATAGTGTGCATCTTAACCTCCGGCAATCGACAGAGTTGATATGTTGGAATTGGTGATCCTTTCAAAACAAAATCTTCAAATAATGTTTGAAAGGCATGTAACAAAGTGTGTTCATAATCACACCATTCATACTTGCTTTTATCGATTATTAAAACTTTTAACTGTTTCAAGTTGCGCAGAACAGTTAAACAACCATCGTCTGTCAATCCTGGACTAGGACCAGACAAGTTTAATGTCAATTGTTTAATTTTGGATCCCCCTGACTTCGATTGGCACAATCGGCGTATCCCATCATCAGTAACCGGACCAGCCAAACTTAAAACTTCCAATTGCGGACAGTTGTTACCAATTGCTTCTAGAACTTTATCATCTGATCCATAGTGAAAATCCCAAAACTCTAAAACCACCACATTCGAAATAAAGGGAACTAAATTGAGGAAATCTATTCGCTTGTTAAATTGCGGGTTGTAGAACGTACATCTCAAACTCGTTAAATTCTGTAAAAAAAAAAAATAAAAATGTTATACAAATTGTGCAAACTAAATGATAAATCTAGAGAAAACGCCAGTTACACACAAATATTGTGTGTACTCGATATTTTCAGCAAATTTATTAAATAATTAAAGTTATTACCTTACGCACACTTAGTAAGGTATCCATATCTCTTTCAGGGTCACAGTAGTCAAGATTTAATTTTGTCATGTTAGGTTTGATTAGACGATTTCTGTTAAGACAGTCAAGTTCTGTTGGCTCTCTTTCTACATCTTTAAAGTATTGAACCAACTCTTCGGATAGACCCACAGCTGTGTAAAGTATTATTTAATATAAATATATATATTTTTAATGAGTAAACGTTTACGAATATTATGCAGTTCATCCGTTGAGTAATCCGATAAATGATCGATGACCACTTTCATGCAAAGCCGCTTCAACGGGTCAATCGGTGTTCGCAAAGGCATTCTGAAAATAAAGGATGTTCTGAAAATAAATGATGTTACCAATTCGGACATTAAAATCAAGATGAAATACTTGTCAAATATTCTCAGTTGGGCGCAGCCATGTTTAATCGATCGAAAGTCGTGCCACCTGTTGAGTCATTACTCAATCTCTAGGTAGTTGAACGTGATGATGTAGCTCTAGTTAAAGTTAATAGCTTCACTGCCTCCTCCTCCTGGTATTCTTTCAGAACAAATCGATATTGACAAACATTCTAATTACTTTTCCATAAAATAAATAATCAAAGTTAACATTTTCTTCTCTGGCTGACCTCGGCGCTTGCGTGTTTTAATATTGGGGCATGATTGTGTAGCGTCGTCTGCTTCAGTTAGAAATGTCCTTTTATTTTTTGTTAAATTTAATATTTGAATGGACCAATTAAAGGCACTATAAGAAGGACATATCTAAAGTTTTTTACCTCCAGTTAAATACATTTCTTGAAGGTTGTATTTTACCTATTTCTTTCAAATTTTGTGGAATATCTTTTTTAATGCTAGTTCAAAAATTGTACATCCTGCCCATGTTAAATTTTAATTCTCATAAATCAATAGATTTACAGCAACAAACACATCGTGTGAAATCAGTTAAAGGTGAATAACAATATGAGAAATATTATTTTACTAGTACGTGATAATTGTTTCTTTTAATGAAAGACTTAATTTTTGCACGATCACGTTTTGTAATTTTGGAGCAACCACATATCCCTAACTCTTTCAAATTATTTTTTATGGTGGTGGTCATCCTTCCTTGCTTCTTGGTGGTAATGGTGGTGGTCATCCTTCCTTCCTTCTTGGTGGTAATGGTGGTGGTCATCCTTCCTTCCTTCTGGTGGTAATGGTGGTGGTCATCCTTCCTTCCTTCTTGGTGGTAATGATGGTGGTCATCCTTCCTTCCTTCCTTCTT
>JAQGAS010002094.1:0-12730 GCA_034686365.1 Pachymerium ferrugineum
TTTGTTGGAGAATCGATTTCGATTTCCGACACGGTCAACGCATTGTCCCAATTTTTGGCAACAAATTTGGGACAATTTATGAGCACGAAGCTTTTGCTATGAGTAATTTAGTACACCCTCTAGCCGAAGAAGCAACGTACGTAAAAAAAGGAAATAATTTTAAAGTAAAAGATGATAAAACGATACAATTTGACATTGAAGTTGAAGATAGTCCAGATACAATCAAACAAGGATCCGAATTAACTTCTAACAGTGCTCACATTACAACAAAACTCGAAGTAAATAGCGATATGTCCGCAGGTGCAACTAAATTACTGCCGAGTCAACTTAATACGTATAACCAAATGATGTTGTTAGGTGGGTTGTCTATGAGACAAGTGATAGTTAATAGAAAAAATTATTTGAAAGAATATTTTAAATCTTCGATAAACGATGTTTATTCTGCAATTGGTTTACACATATTATCATTTTGTGTTCCTAGTGTAATCATTGATAATACTGAAGGAGGTAATTCTACATATCGACGTTTACAATCCAACGTAAGGTTTGTGGAAGGTATAGGATTAGTTTCGACTCTAAACATTTGTAAAAATGAACTCTTGATCGCAGAAACGTCAGTTCAATTGAGTGAATTTATAAGGTTAAAAATGAACGTTTACGAATCAGGTTTAAAATATAATAAACTTTCATTACCTAAAGATGATAGAAATCTTAGTTACACGTACGAAGGAAGAAACAGAGAAGGAGATAAGGCGTGTCTTTACGCAAATTTCAGTTAAAAAAAAAATGAACATGTAATTTGGGGCATAGCAAAAAAAAAAAAAAAAAAATACAATAATAAAAATGTGAAAGCAATGTACATAATAAGCACGTAATAAGTATGTGATAATATAAGATTTTTTTTTAAAAACTTTCTCACGATTTTTTTTTTTAGAACGATCGAAATTTTGAAACTGCAGAAAAATCTTGAATATTCAGCATTAATAACGTTTAACTTGGAATTATCTGAATAACGTTTAACTTGGAATTATCTGAATAACGTTTAACTTGGAATTATCTGAATAACGTTTAACTTGGAATTATTAGAGTTTCGAGGATAGTCAATAATAATTGAATGAAAAAAAAATAAATAAAAGCTGTTACACATTTTGTTGCTTGTTTGAAATTGACAAAACAGTGGCACACACGTTATATGTTATTTATTTATTTATTTTTTTTTTTTTTTTTTTACTTTTGTTTTTTAAAATATTTTTATTATTATATTATAATATAAATCAAAGTTAAAAGTAAAGGAGAAATATTCCATCTGCTACTACTGCTACAACTGAGACATTATTCGTATTTGATTGATTTTCTTTTGTAAAAGTTTGGATTCGAGGAAAAAAAAAAATGATGCGAGTTAAAAAAAGTAGACGTGATGTGTCGTCAATATTCGAGGAGAATGTAATTTTCACGAATGAACGAGATTTATTCGCTAGAGAATGTGCAGAATGTAAGAAGAAATACGGTCATTATTTGTATCTAGAAGTAAAATCATTGCAAACGTTTTATCAAACAATAGTGATTCAAGAGTCAGTTGGAATAGATAGTCTTTTTACTACGAGTCCTAACGTCATTTTAACTTGTCAAAAAAATCGTTATTTTGTCAACAATTTTAACGTTTTAGTTCCATATATCATAGGCAGCAAAATGCATTGGATTTACGAAACGATGGGTTCAGATACTAAAATTACTTACGAGATTTGGAAAAACTGTGCGCAACCTTTATTAAAGTGTATTTTTTGCAACTTTTTCAACAATGTTTTAGCCTACAGAAATCTTCCTGGAACATTTTACATAAAAAATAAGCAATACTATTGTCCAATTCTCGTCATGCCAGATAATAGAAGACCTCATTATAACAAAAGTGAAGACTGTATGATGTTTTACAGTTCGTCTGAAAAAATTCAACTGCCGGAATTAAATAAGATGAAATCTAAATTTTATTTAAATCATTTAGGAAATATGAAATTTTGTGCCGCTGGATACCTTTTTCCTACTTTGATCGCGAAAAAATTGTTACGCGTAAAAGATATAGATTCTGTTGAACACAAAGCGAGAAAGAAAGGTTTGGAACACAGTGTACAATCCATCATAAATATAGGCGCAATAGAGATAGGTTTGAGTAATACTTACGCAGTCAGTAAAAACATTAATGAGAAAACGTACAAGCAGAAAAAAGTCACCGAAATTATGAATAAAGGCTATACTTCACTGTCTAATAGATATAAAGAATTACCCGTTGGTAATGATTTTATGGCTCTCAATTGTATTTTGGAATGCTTGAAACTAATAACGAACAAAGTGACATCTCACGAACACCAAGCCATAGGACGTTCTGACGTGGGATTTTTTGATCTTTGTTACACTTGTGACGGAGAAAATGTTGGCAGAGTGTTGTCTTTGTGTAAAAACGTTATCATTTCGTATACGAGTCATCCAGCAGAAAAAATTTTAGCAGCTATAAAGGATTGGCAGCGAGAAGAATATCTCAAAAGTCATCAATCGAGAAAAAGAAAAAAAATATCGTGTAATGAAACAGTAGACGATGAATGTAAGAAAAAGGAAAAGAAAAAAGATTTTTGTTCCGTAATTATAATTAATTTTGGTGAAAAAATAGTACGCACAACGTCTTCTAACGTTTCAGTAAATGATAATGATGATGATGATAATGATGAGGAGGAGGAGAATAAGCTTATTCCAACATCTAAAATGTCTAATAATAGTTTAATTGCAGCAGAGACAGATATTGTAATGGAACAGATTGAGAATGTGGTAACTTTTTCGAATAAAGCTCGTAACAACAGCAACAACAACAGCACCAAAACCACCACTGCTGCTACTGCTACTACTATTACTACTACTGAAAATTACTCCTTGGTGCGTGATAATGAAACAATGTGTCTTTTCGATATATTTCGTGTGGAAGATGTACGTAAAGTTCTAAAATCACTTTTTTTTACGATAGAAGTGTTAAAGTATGATGATTTGGTTTGCATTAACTCTTGTCCTCAAATGCTTTATAAAAAATGTAAAGATGGTTTTTACTACACGTCGCAAGAATTGAACGAATTGCGAGAAAGCGATTTACTAGATTTTATCAACAATGAAATTTTTAGTTCGATTAGCTTATCTACACCATTTCCACAACACAATATGGCTCCTAAAATTCAATACGTTTCTTATACTAATAAACAGTCTACCCAAACTTATTATAAAGAAAGAGTTGAATATCCTACTCCAACAAAAATGTTTTCCCTCGTATACAATCAAACACCTTTTTTTTCCAACTGCGCTTATCCTTACAACGTGATTTGGTGTACTGCTGTTGTTTTGTGCGTTAATGGTTTGAATCAAGAAGATGGTATCGTCGTGAAAAGGTCATCGGTTCAAAAAGGTCTGTTTATGACGGAACGTTATGGGCATTATAAATTACAATACAGTTCGGACAATCACGAAAAAGTATTAGTAAATCGACATTCTAAACTCATGGAAAAATTAGTAAGAAACCAAACAATCATTAAATTATCTAACGTCTCTCAGTTGAAAACTTATCACATGGAATTGAAATTAAAATGTTCGAGTAGAAACGAATACATCGTTTACTGGAATGATCACGAAGAGAGGAAATTGATAGCAATTACTCACGACAGAGAAATGGAAACCATCAACGTGGTCACTTGTGATCAAGAATCACTTACAGTAGGAGACAAATTAATGTCAAATTCGGGACAAAAATGTATAGTCACTGCAATTATGCCGGATGAAGATTTACCATTTATCGATTGCAAATTGTTTTCTGGTATACCCGATTTATTTTTACATCCAGCTTCCATTAAACGTCAAACAGCATCGATGTATTTGGAAGGTATTAATAGAGAAATTAATGCACGAACAATGACGATGAAAATGTATAAATCTGGTGAAAATAGTTTAGATAAAATGATAAAAGAAGGAGCAACATCTACTGCTGCTTCTCATAACATGGTCACTGAGTCGTCTGCAACTCCTACTACTTCTAATACTACTTTTTCTTCTATTCCTACTACAACAACGACTTCCACTACTACTACTACTACTACTACTACTACTTTCACTAGTATTTCCACTACTACTTCCTCTACTACTACTTCCACTGCTACTACACAGTCACATTATCAATCAGTTAAATTTCCATATTTGGAACATTCTTTCGCTACATCTAAGGAAACTACTTACAATTTGTACGACACTTTGGATGAAGATCTAACTGGAAATGCGTATTGTGGTACAACAGGTCAACTTTTAGAGTCAAACGTGAGTGTTTTAAATATGACGTTTCAAGTATTACCTCAACATAATGCTAGAGAAAAAAAATACGCTATTGCTAGCAGTTCGAGAAAAGACGATCTAACGGGTCAAATGTGTAAAGGAAAACCGCACGGAGGAGCTCTCGGTGTCAGTAATATGGAAACTGAAGTTTTGATAGGTCATGGAGCTGCTTTTACTATAGAAAATTTGCTGTTTGAAAGATCGGATGATGTTCAGGTTTCAGTGAAACACAAAGACAGTTGTAGAAAGAGAAAGTTTAAGAAATTTACAAATGTCGGAACTAACTGTAGCAATGATAATAAAGATTATATTGCTGATGATGATGATGATGATGATAATGATGTTGGTGGTGGTGGCAAAGACGATTATATTGATAATGATAGTGAATCTTTTTTAAGGATGGGCACCTCGTCAACAAGATTTTTAGACGATGCACGGTTGTTTGATTTGACACCTCAAATAAAAATTGATCCAACGATACAAGAAATTAAAGAAGATGATGATGACATTGTATGAGATTGTAATGAGATTGTAATTGTAATTTAGAATAAAATTATAATTCAGAATAGATAAAAAAAAAAAAGAAGAAGAGATAAAATTTGTGTGATTTATAGATAGGTTTTTATATATGGGAAAAGAAAATGTTTTTTTTTTCTTTTTTTTTTTGCAGTTTCCAAAGGACTAGGGTATTTTTTTTGTTACAATTTACACATTTTGTGTTTTTTTTTTTTTTTTTAGCTCGTTACACGTTCTCTAACGCCATCTGTCGCGTGCATTGAAAAAAAAAGAAGCTTTTAATGAAGAAATTTGACAGCAGCTCATAAAACATGTGGATGGAGACACCAACTTAACAAGAGATGAATGATGTCATGAAGAAGTAACGTTCCCCCCCCCCCCTCTTATGTTGTTGGAAAAGACACGCAACATTGTTACAGTTGTCAGACCATATTGTATATACGAAAAAAAAAATATTAAATATATATATTGTACTGGAAAATTTGAAATTTCAAACGCATCAAAATTTATTTTATGTTATATATATACTGTATATATATCTCGAATGCACTTACATATTGATTTTTTTTTGTGTAGAGTATACATTTTTTTCTTTTTACTTATTTTTTAAAGTAAAAGTTACATTTTTATAATTTCTTTTTTTACTTCTTTGAAAATGACGACGAGTCTTTACTTCTTTGAAAATGACGAGAAATCCAACTGAAACGTATGGAAAGTTTATTCAGACCACTTGATTAGTATACACACACACACACACACACACTCTCTATTGATCACAATTTATTCAAATATAGTGTACCTTTTTTGGCCAAGTTCCATCGCTGCAGTATCTTCCAACAATAACTGGTTTTTTTTCAATGATACCTTTTTGTTTACATGATGACCGCAGTTTCCCATTACCATTCATGTGGGCTCTAATTTTACTCAATTGACCATTTCCAACTAAACTCTGACAATATGGACAGCAGTAAATCTAAAAGACGTAATAGCTAGAGACTCTCGAATATGAAATGAAATTTTTTGTTTTGTAAAAAAAAAAAAAATATAATAATAAAAATATATGTAATACAATTATTCCTTGTTTTTTCAAATTCACACATTTAGGTTGATACTCATCCAGGCTGCGGTTGTTTCTTAAATCTATCGCTTTGAACGGGACTTTTTGTAATACAGGAAGGTCTGAAAATTCCTCCGCATCTTTTAAGTCATCATACATCTGACGAAAATCATTTAAGGGTACAACATATCTCTCAGTAAATTTTATTAAGATTCCCTGTACGTCGTCATTTATTCGAGCAATCGACTGACAGGGGAAATATACGTCATCTAATCTTGCCGTACTCTAATAATGCAGTACAAATACATTTTTTTTAGTTAAATTTATTTTTTTTTTGTACTGAAAATATATAAATTAGATAAAGTATAGAACAAAAACTTACATTAATTTTTGAAGATGAGTTATCTTTATCAGATGAACGAGAAGAGTTTGAATTTGTTGTCGCAAAGCTCTTACTGCGTGTTGTTACATTAGTTGATGATGATGATGATGGCGATGGCGATGATGATTTACTAGATCTGGAAGTGGCTGCTAATAACAATGTCTTCAATATAAAACACTCAACTTGTATATTTTAGATAACAAAAAAATAATACCTTTGCCCATGTTGCAATTGTGTTCACGAAATGAATATTGTGTATACGTTGTCGAAAATTGTTTTATCTATTAAAAAAAAAATGATTACTGATTACTGTAACAGATGTTTTTTTTTTTTGATCAATTACTATATAGGAAAAAAATATTATATGTGATCCATTTTGATTTATTTTCCTTATATTCTATTATTGAAAAGGTGAAAAAAATAATCGCAGGTGTGTAAATTTTGTCCCATCAGAGTTTGTAAGATATGACTTTTTATATGCTATCTTATATATTTAAAAAAAAAACTTTAGTGAGGTGATTGTAATATTTATTACACACGGTTTTAGTACAAAAGAGATTTTTTTTTTTTTTTTTTTAAAATAGTTTGTGAGAATTACATATGTTTGTTGCATATTGTGCCACGGAGATATATTGTACAAAATAAACTGTAAAGTTTCTTTTTCTTCCGGTCGAACTGCTTACAATACAACATATTTATTCAAGATAACAAACTGTACACAACATTTGTATTATACTAAACAAAATAATGCAAATTGATGTAATGATAATAAAATCCACATTGTTTTTTTTTTTTTTTTTTTTTTTTAGAAATCAGTGATGTACCATTGTTAAAATTGTAGATATAAGTTGTCTGGCAAGATTTTTTTTTTTCACACAGACAATTTATAAATATTTCGGCATGTAAAAAGTCGAATAAATTTGAATATTCTTTACTTTGAAAATCTTCCAACATAATAAATATAATTAAATTAACATCGAGTATGCCAGTCGAATAGTAAACGATATTATTAAAATTATCATTCATTAATTGATATTTTACAGTATCAATCATTCGGTCCATTTAAAATCAGTTTTTTTTTTGGTAGTGTTAATAAAATAGAAAATTTATTTGGTTTCGTGTGTGCATATGTACTAATGTACAATAAGCTCTTTTTTTTTGTATAAAAGATAATATTTTTAAAAACTGTCAATATTAATTCTTTCAAAAAAAAAAAAATTTTTTTTCTTTTTACTAAAATAATTTTCTAACAATAATAATGTTTTAAATTTATAATGTTTTAGTACAGTTTTGAATTGTAAAAGGTGTTTTTTTTTAAAAAAAAAAGGTATATATTAAGTTCAGCTCAGATTTATTCATTTGTTTCAGTTTTTCTTTTTTTTTCATTTTGGATATTTCCGTATTTTTTTTTTTCAAACTATTATGAGTATGTGCACAAAGAAATTTGAATGTGGTGGCGCTTTTGACTGCTGGTATTGTCGGCGACGACGTAGAAGAGGAGGTGTCACTGATTCCACTGCCCAGCATACCCCGGGAATGTGTTTTTTGAAGGGAGAATGTTGTTGTAAAGCGGCGATCATCATTAGCATTTTCATGATTGGTTCAGCACTAATTTATTACATAATTTTTCCAAGTGTACTAAAAAGTAAAATAGACTCTGCTCTGAAGTTGATAAATGGAACAGATATTTTTAAAGCGTGGACTGAACCGACGGTTCCAATCTACATCCAGTTTTACTTTTTTAACTACACTAATCCTGAAGAAGTAATGCGAGGTGAAAAACCAAAAGTGCAACAATTAGGACCATATACATTTCGAGAATTTAGGAAAAAAGTGAATATTGTGTTTAATGATGAAGAAGATACGGTATCCTACAATCAATTAAAGTGGTTCGTTTACGAACAGAAAAGGTCAAAAGGTGATTTAAACGATATCGTTACAACTTTAAACACACCTTTTATTGGCTTAGCTATGAAAATTGAAGAAATTGACGTTGGTTTCTCACGTTTGTTTGCGCTAAAGAACATAGTTAAAGTCTTCAAACAATTTCCATTCATGCACAAGACTGTCGATCAGCTTCTGTATAAAGGATATCGAGATCAAATGATGATATCTTTAGGAGCACTAACTCAACAAAAAATTTTACCTAATGGAACTTTTGGTTATCAATATGGCAAGAATTATACTACCGATGGAAAATACACTGTTTTTACTGGAAAGAAAGACGAAAGTAAATTTTTAAGTATTTACAAGTGGAATGATAAAACGCACGTTCCCTGGTGGTCTACGGAGTACTGTAATCGAATTCAAGGTTCAGATGGCAGTAGTTTTAAATCTTTTCTTACGAAAAATGACAAGATTTATTTATTCTCGCCTGATTTATGCAGATCAGTTTATTTAACATTTGATTCAAAAAAATTTTTTCACGGAGTTGAAACTTATAGATTTTCATTAGCGCAGTCAATGTTAAAACCGCCATCAGATATTATAGCAGCAGCAGCAGCAACAACAGATGATGGTAATAATGAATGTTTTTGTCTCGATAAAACTAAATGTTTAAGATCAGGCACGATTGACATTGGAGCTTGCAATGAAAACATGTCTATCGTGATGACACTACCTCATTTTTTAGAAGGTGATAATAAATATTACGATGCAGTAATTGGATTAAATAGAAAGCAAAAAATTCACGAGTTTGTATTGGATATAGAACCGATGACGGGATTTGTAGTGCGTGCTCACAGTAGACTACAAGTTAATATAAACGTGAAAACCATAACTAAGCTTCCTAGTTTTGAAAATTTTACTAGTATGTTATATCCGATATTTTGGATAGACGAAAATGCCGAATGGCCCAAAGAACAAGCAGAATCATTCGAGTCAAAAGTAGTCAAACCAATACAAATTAGTAACACTATAGTAAATACAATACTGGCAAGCGGCGGGCTCGTATATATTATAGCAATAAGCTTTTTAACGTATTACAATATAGTAATAAATAAATAAATACTTTTTCTTTTATGGTGTTGTATAAAACTTTTTACGAGATATGATCCACTCTATGCATTTCTTTTTTTCGTGTGTGTGTTGCCAATTTTAAAAAATCTTTTTATTTCGCATTGTAGCATAAAGAATGAATGAGTTTCAAGACAATCTAATTTGTGTATAAAACGTTTGAGAAATTGAAAAAAATCCAAAAAAAAAAAAATTTTTTTATTTTGAAAAAAATGAAAATTCAAAACAAAATTGAAATGGCACTTATTTTGTAAAAAAAAAAAAAAAAAAAAATTTTGAGAAAAAAAAAATAAACGAGGAAAAGAAATTTTAAAAAAAGTGTTTGTTGTATAGGTGTGATTCGTTTTTTTTTTGTTTTGACTTTTTTTTTATTTTAAAAAAAAAAAATTTTATAAATCTAAGAAGAAAGATTTTAGTAAGAATTTTTTTTTTTTAAACTATGAGTAAATATACAACAATATTCGTACTTGGAACTACAGTGACCATTACTGTTAGTAGTTTATTGATTAGTTCAGCATTAATTTATTTTATGATTTTTCCATGTGTATTGAAAAATAAAATAGAACCTTATTTGCAGCTGATTAATGGATCGGATGTTTTCAAATCATGGTCCGAACCACCAATTCCAATCTATATCCAATTTTACTTTTTTAACTATACTAATTCTAAAGAAATACAGCAAGGTCATAAACCAAAAGTCAAGCAATTAGGACCATACTCGTATAAGGAATTTAGAAAAAAAAAGAATATTGTATTTAATGATGAAGAAGATACGGTATCATACAATCAAATAAAATGGTTCATTTTTGATCAAAATAAATCAAAAGGTTATGACATAGCAGATACCGTTACAACTTTAAACACACCATTTGCAGCTATGGCTATGAAAACTGATATAAAACAATTATGGCCGTGGGAACAATTTGTGTTATTGGCTGCTGTTGGAATGTATAAACAACAACCATTCATGATAAAAACCATAGATGAACTGTTATTTAAAGGATACAGAGATGAAATGATAGATTTTTTAGGAAAAAAAAGTAGACAGGAGGAAGCTTCTTTACCTAATGGAACTTTTGGTTATCAATATGGTACGAATTATACGACCAAAGAAAACTATACTGTCTTTTCTGGCAAAAAAGATAAGAGTAAATTTTTACACATTTACAAATGGAATGATAAAACGCACGTTCCTTGGTGGTCAACTGAATACTGTAATCGAATTAATGGTTCTGATGGCAGCAGTTTTAAACCTTTTCTTTCTAAGCAGGATACAATTTATTTGTTTGCGAGTGATTTGTGCAGATCTATTTATTTAACGTTTGAATCGGAACAGTTTGTTTATGGCGTTAAAACTTTTAGATTTGTACTGCCAAGATCATTGTTAGAAACACCGGATATAGAAGATCGTAACAAATGTTTTTGTGTTAATAATAATACTACTGAATGTTTAAAATCAGGTGCAATTGACATTGGAGTCTGCAATAAAAATGTGCCTATCGTAGTAACGTTACCTCATTTTTTGAAAGGTGATGCTAGTTACTACGATGCAATTATAGGGTTAGATAGAAAACGAGAGCTACACGAAACTGTATTAGATATCGAACCAATGACAGGATTTGTGGTGCGTGCTCACAGCAGAGTACAAATTAACGTTAATTTGAGGAGCGTAAATTTTTTTCCTAATTTTAAAAATATGACGAGTACGTTGTATCCAATATTTTGGATGGATGAAAGTTTCCAATGGACCGAACAAGAGGCTGAAGCGTTCAAGTTGACAATGTATAAATCGATACAAACTAGTAATTCTATAGCATACACTTGTCTAACTATTGGAGGAATTTTATTAATTGTTGCAATTAGTTTCATAGTGCACAAGTCATTTAGAAAAAAAAGCGGAGTCAAAAAAACGAATTTTGAAGAAGAATGTAATAGTTTGTATTATATAACGCTATAATTACGAATATACAGTAATAAAGTACACAAAATGTCACTTTTTTTTTTAAAAAAAAAAGGCTTTTAGTTTTATTCTTGTGTCTTTGAAAAAAATGATAAAAATGTATGTGTACTGAACAAAATAATGTATGTAGTACATACTGAACAAAATATGATAGCTGTTTTAGTTAATCATAAAAAAAAGATGTATACTATTTGTATAGTTTATTTTTTATTTTATTTTCTTTTTTTTTTCAAATATGGTGCAACACTGAATGGATTTTGATCGTAATAAACATATTTTGGTTCCACTAATCGACTGATAGCTACGTAAGCCAATATTGAATCTAGCTTATCCCAAAACGTTTTGAATTTAATTAAAGTTGGAATAGCTAAAGTAGCTCCTTGTATCCGATGTATTGTGGCAGCATAATATAATTGAATGGGATATTGAATGATTCTACCTAAAAGTCTTTTTTTTCCTTTTGGTAAATATTCGAAAATTTCATCCTCGAATAAAGACAAATTGATTCGTTTGTTGCGTGGAGGATTTCCTTTCAAAATAATTTCATTAAAGTTAGCATTTATCGACTCAACAGTATATATTTCATTAGTATATATATTGTCTGGAAGACTAGATCGAACACAAACGACTTGACATCCGACTTTTAACACGAGTTTCTGATGTAATGTAGTTAATCCTAACAATTCATCTTTTGTTACTGCTTTCTTATTATTATTGTTATCTTCGTCATCTCTCGAAACTATCACCACTGCTTCGAAAACATATTGTTTTTCACCAGGGATATCTTGCAAAGCCTTCTGATTTATTATATCTACAGTTTTTCTTTTACCACAAAGCACGAGTTTTGGATAATCTAATTTGTAAAATTTTTTCTCGGTGCCTCCAAATTTTATTTTATTTAAATCTGGTAAACGAACGCCTGGTACCACGTTGAACCAATGACGAATAAATAAATCAAAATCTTCGTTCTTATTTTGTCTCAAATTTTGAAACAATTCGAAACAAGTTACTTTTTCTCGAGGTAACTTTTTATAATATTGAAATATTGATCCATCTACGCGCGATATAGGTTTCAACTGTTTTTCATCACCTACAAACACGTACCACACTTTCGTATGCCACCGGAGTTTAGTTGCGAGCGTGAAAAATAAAGGCAATGACATCATGCTCGTTTCGTCAATTATTACTACAAAATTTTTTTTTATGACTCGCTCATTCGGAATTTTACGTAATATAAAATTAGAAAATTCATCAATATGTTCGTCATACTCTGAACAGTTAATGTACCAATTATCATCATACTTGTAATAAGGATAGTCGTATCTTGCTTTTTTTTTCTCCTCCTTTCGAATCTTTTCGCTTTCATAAAACAGTACATTTCTCATGTTGCAATCATTATTCCAAGCCTCATTAGCTATTTTCAGTATAATATTGGTAATGTTAGGTTCGT
>JAQGAS010002095.1:0-12729 GCA_034686365.1 Pachymerium ferrugineum
TTCAACTTAACTGCATGCAGATATCCCGTGGATGGCCGAAATATATACGGGATTCAATAGAAACACTCCGCCGAAGCAGAGAAACCACATCGGTAGCCATTTGCATCCAGACATGCGACATCTGGTGGCGTTAATTTCGTCCGACTGGTTGGCTCCTCCCTCTATCAGCAACAGCCAATCAAAACACTCAAAAAATTAGCAGTTTTTCCTAAATAACTCTAAAAATATGTAACTTTTTGGCCATTTTATAGGTGATGGCTAATGTACACAAAAAGCGCTATCGATTGGTATATAAATTAGGGCTGAAGGCGATTTGATAAAGGAGATATGACTGGACAAAAAGATCAAAGGTTGCCACTAGCGTATTATGTATATAGATAATAAATCTTGTACCCTTTGAAGCTGGTACTTTCATCCCAGTCATTGTTGTTAAATCCTGCCAGGCTTTAGTTGAGGTGTGACTAGTATGCAGATAGGTCTCATCTAAATACACAACTGGCCTTAGAAGAGCACTATTTATATTTTTTTAATGTCCTCAAAAACACTCGGCTAGCAGCCACAATATCAACTCTTTCAAACAAAAATTTTCTTCCATCCTACTTCATCCATCTAAATCCTAGATTTCCTCACGACTTTTCTCAGACCAGATACAGAACGCTATTTTGAATTAATTTCATATTTAAGATGGTATAGTATAAATATTATTAAATATTAAAAACTTACTGAAAATGTAGTGTCATCACTAAATATTGCCCATAATTTACTAATTGTTGGATATTGTTTATTCCTAAACATATTTTGAACAATGTAGTGTCATCACTAAATATTGCCCATAATTTACTAATTGTTGGATATTGTTTATTCCTAAACATATTTTGAATAGTTCTTCTTATAACTGACTCATCAAATTCATCAGGTTTGGTTACACAATTTTCTCTAGGTCTCCTTTTTTTACCAGGTGTAATGAGCAGTCCTGGTTCATCATATCTTTTTTTAATTCTTTGAACTGAACTATGACTTATGCCACATGCCTCAGCTGTTTTTTTCATAGCCATTTTTAGAAAATTATCATTCATGAATGATAACACATTCAGAACAATTTTTTGAGATTGGCTGTTTAAAGTTTTTCCTAATTTTAACTTGCTCATCCTGTAGATGACAAAGTCAAACTGAAGTTTAAAATTCATTTTATTCCAAGCAAAGTAAAAATCTCACATAGGTGTTACATTTTTTAGAAATTCCTAAGTAATTAGTGAGGGGAGACTACAGGTTCTCTTATTCCCTTCACCCCTGTTTTTGGTCAGCATAGACCATCTGCCCTGAGGGCCTGGTCAAGTTCAGTTGCTCGGACTTTACCAAACGCTGCTTTCTGGACTGCCAAGAAACAACTGTTGATCCGATCATGGCTGTAAAACCTGCGAATGACTTTGCATCGTACGACTTTGTATTCCAAAAGGAATTGGCATAACAGGAGAGTTGTACTTCCTGTTTTTTGTAAACAAGTCCCAAATGCTGTGTACCTTTGAGGTAACGTAAAACATGTTTAGCTGCTGTCCAGTGGCAATGGTATGGTTCATTTAGCCACTGCGACAGATATGACACAGCATATGCTACGTCTGGTCGAGTTGCTTGAGCTAAAAACATGAGTGAGCCGATTAGTTCACGATATGGCTCCTTAGTCAACTTGGGACCACGGGGGTACTGTGGATCATCAAACTTGTGACTAGCATCTAAAGGAGTACGGGCCGATTTTGCCATGGACATGAAATCGCATTAACAATTCACTAATATACTTAGCTTGATGAAGCTTAACCTCTAACTGATTTGTACCCCATTCAATTTGGATACCCAAGAATTGCCTTGCTTCCCCCAAATCAACTAAATCAATTTTACTTGTTATACAAGATCTTAAACGTTCAACTAACTCAATGTCATTCGTAAATATCAACAAGTCATCCACATATATTGCCGTAATAACAATTGCATGCTGTTGTCTATAGATATAAACGCACGTATCAGATGTAAGTGGCTTAAAGCTCGTATCAAGCAAGACAGCACGGAACAATTCGTGCCATGCCCTCCCAGCTTGAGGCAGGCGATACAAAACAAGGTCCACTAAACAAACTTTATCAGGATGAGTAGGATGCTCAAAACCAGGAGGCTGCTTCTTGTAAACTGATTCTGGCAGTCTAGCATGTGTGTAAGCTAAACACATCCCAATGAATGGGAGTCAGTCCATGGATTGCAGCTATAGCAAACAAAATACATGTGGTAGACAAACATACAACAGGAGAAAATGACTCTTCATAGTCAATTCCCCGTACAACTCTAAACCCTTGAGCAACTAATCATGCTTTATACTTAACTACCTGACCCTTATCATTGGTTTTTCGTTTGAAAATCCACCTGCACCTAATGACTTTTCGATCTGTAGGGCGATCAACCAATGACCAAGTTTGCCATGTCTTATGCGAATCAATTTCAAGTTGCATAGCAGCCCTCTAATGTTCTGCCTCAGGTAAATGGATAGCTTCCTCATATGTATGGGGTTCCAATGGTGATAAAGTATATTGGTCATTACTAGACAAGACCATACTATTCTGTACCAAAGGCAAAACAGTGGAGGCTGCTCGTTTCGCACGACGACTATCACGGACTCTTCAATCAGGTATTTGATATGGAATTACTTTAATACGAACACGAGAAGATCGTCAAACAGTTGGTCAGGTGGAGGTTGAAGATGGAGGAAGGGTTGTAATTCTTTTAGTATTAATCTGACATGAAGGTAACTGTTGATAGGCTATCTCTTCTATAGCTCGATTTTGTTCCTTTAAAAATTTGTCGCTCCACGAGTTAACTCAAAAACTATTTGCCCAGATGCAGGATCAAAGAATCCCCAACCAGCGTGATTATTAGTATAACCCACAAAAATCACGGGAGCTGCACAAGGTTCAACTTGTTGTGGTATGGTCGAGGGACCCAAATGTATGCGAGAGAACCAAACACTTTCATAAATTTAATACTCGGCCTTTGACCTGTCAATCTCTCATAAGGAGTAATTCCATTAAATTTATAAATAGGTGCTCTATTGCGTAAAAATGCAGCACTAGCCATGGCCTCGGCCCAAAAACGAGGGGGAAGTGCCGCATCTATCAACAATGCTCGAGCCTTTTCTAAAATTTTACGGTTTGCTTTTTCAGCAGTACCATTCTGCTGAGGAGTATACATAATTATAAGCAAGTATTCAATACCGCGCTCATTAAACAAATTCAAAAATTGATTGTTACAAAACTCAGTTCCATTGTCGGTTTTAACATAAACTACCTTTTGATTAAACTTATTTGCAATCATATTAAGAAAACTCAAAAAACAAGAAAACGTCTCATCCTTTGACTTCAAAAAGTACACAAAAATACATCTTGCATCGACAATGGTTAAAATATACAAAGCTCCTCCTATCGAGCGGATTGGCATAGGTCCGCATAAATCCATATGAACAAACTCAAATGGATGACCAGCTCGAATGCCACCTAGTGCAGGAAAAGGCAATTGAGTGAATTTACCCTTCAGGCAAGAATCGCAGGCCAAGTTGCTTGAAATTTACTTGATAATCATAATATAATGCTCTTGCAATCGAGAATAAATTCGTTTTCAATTTTGGCATCAATAACACATCATTCAACACAATTTGTCTTGATTTAAAATATTCAATACAACAGTTCCGACACCCTGTATGTCAAGTTGAGTTCCATCCGCCAATGTAACAGCTTGATCATTTATAGATTCAAAGGTTTTAAACAATTGCCTAATGCAAGCCATATGGACAGTGGAACCAGAATCGACGCACCACTCACTGATTCATTTAATAACTTAAAAGACTGATTCACAATATTGAATTCAAAACTTTATCCATCTTGCTGCCCGAGGTAGAAGGACCACTAGAGTTAACCACAGCAGTTAATGGAGCCACACGACGGCCAAAACGATATGGACGAAAATTAGATGATGTACCACGTCCACGAGCTGCTCCACGCTGAGATGTTCCACGCTGTGATTGTGGAAAATTAGTAAATTGTTGTTGACGACATTCGACGGTTCTATGGCCCTGTCGCCCACAATTCCAGCAAGTTATGGGTCCACGCGACGCTCCTTGCGATCGGCCACGTCGTTGAGCAAATGACGACGACGGATTCCCAAAAAACGCCCTAGAGTTTCGTAGAGCAGTAATAACTTTCAACCTCTCTTCTTCGGCTACTAGAGCTCTTCTAACCAGCTGGAGATTCAAGTTACCTACATCAAAAACATCGGTTGATGAACCACAGACTGGAACGTGGGACGAACACCTCACATAAAATGGGCAGCAGTTTCTGCATCAGAGATGGTAACACCCAATGAAACCAATAGCTGCACAAGCGCGTCCACCCGTGCAACAAAATCAAGAACCGGCTCGACCTCACGCTGCGACAGGCGTCCCAAATCACAGCGTAAGGTCGTCTTTAAGTCCTCGACGGCTCCTTGGTTCCGATCTTGCAGCTGCTCCCATACCTGACGGGCTGTAGTTGCATTGATGACAAGATGCAGTTGTTTAGCATCAATTGAAGGTACTAGAATGTTCATTGCTTCATCATCCTTCTTGAGCCAACTCGCCAATATAGTTTGAAAGGTGGCATCAGTCTTCGCTGTTCCTTGAACTGGTGAATTTGTTGTCAAAACGTCAATAGAACCTCGAGCTCTGAGTAAAACCTGCATTCGAAAAACCCATGATGGATAATTAAAATCATTCAATTTCTCAACATTTAGTATGTTGGCTGACCTTAACACGTCCTCACACATGGCTTACAAGAAGGATTAAACTATATATTTAACTGAAATCTTGATATTATTCACAATCTGTCATGGCGGACTCAGGTCTCAAATGGAACACGAAAAATAGCAGATTGGTGTAAGCATTCAGTCTAAAAAATATATATAAAAAGTATATACATATAAACTTGTAAAATTTTCTTTTTTAACCGAATTATGATTAATTTTAATCCTCATTTTTGTGCTACGGGCCCATAACCCTGTAGCAGAGTTATTAAACTTCACATGATTTTGACGAGTCAAGCTTAACCGGTTTTATTCATACAAGATGTGTGTATACAAGAACGTGACTGTTGTCATGACAACTGATGCATAATCATCATATTATTAGGCAATAATCTCTACATAACTTAATTCAATTTGAATGTAGCAGTAACTGCCACAATTTTCATGCATCTATTTACATTATGTTTTAATATCCTTACTTGTGATCAGACAATCCCTTGGGTGTATAGTTATTTCATTTCAAGACATCTTGGCTGGTGAATAGCTTTGTCATTCGTTTGCATCATATCACATGTGGTCCTATTAGTGACGAATGAACACAGGGAAGCAACATGTGATGGCATCAGTGAGTCGCAAGTCTATCACTGATGGATGCTGAATGGCTTTAATATCACCATTATGGTGTCCATTACGTTATAAATATTTCATAGATTAAAATAAAGTTAAGTGGTCTGCATCTGTCGATTTACTCCCTAAATACACTCTTTAGGGTGTAAATGTACATCCTAAAGCGTGTACATTTGTACCATTATAAATGTTTGTGTGCATAAGTTAGCCTCTGACAAGGGGAACCCTTGACCCTCCCGCCTTCAATTTTACCCAAACTCACTGCAATTGTTAATTACAATGAATAAATGTAGTTGCCAGGGTAAAGGTTGCACCTCTCCCGCAAACAATCGTGAGCATTGTTTGTAAAGTGCACTCTTTACAGGCGGAGAGGCACAAAAAACCGCAAAACATGGTGTGAGTCGGTCTTTGCGCGCGCAAATATGTTAAAGAAATTGGGCCGTCACACGAAAAGTGTTTGTTTTGGGGCAAGCCACCGAACATACTCTGGGATCCCGAAATGTAGTCTTTCCGGTTTCGAAAAATGGCGGCGACCACGAAAGAAGCATGTGTTTGGTCATCTGTGTGTAAGTAGTCACATTTCTTTTAATATTGGTAAAACGGTCTAATTTATTTACTACGGTTTAGGATGTACAGGCCGTTGTATGAAATTGGAAATAGAAACATTCTAAACAAAGCACGTAACGACAACGTGCGCATTTAATGAATCGGTGTTTGGCACAATTAGAACAGGTGACTGGATCGGTGCTTTCGAAGGTCAAACAAATCTCTCTCACTGTTTTAAATGGACAATTGGTGGTAGACAAGCCGGACGCATACCAGGCATAACGTATCATTGGTCGGAAGATGGGAGCCGATAATTGATGATGAAGTAGCGACTGGAGTCTGATGATGCCGTTACGAGATGTCCAGTTGTCATTCGGATTCGTGGTTTCGCCCTCAAAGAGTTCAAGTGCCGATAAAACTTCTCTAGCAAGAATCTTCAGTTGGAGGTGAAACCCAACATCGAGGGGCTGGCAGATCGACGTGCACTTCTGCGGTATTATCTGTATCTTACACTCCGGCATTTTATTCTTCCGTCCAAACATATTTCTATATAGATTTAGGTTGGTGTGACCGGTCCACGAGTCGATGATCAACAGGAAATCTCGGGTTATGTTGGGACAGACACACCGTTTCAGGAAATCGCCGCACAATGCAGTGGATAATTTACCGGAAGAACTACATGTGACGTATACGTTTGGTGCTGGCAATAAGTCCTCGTGGCCCAAGTCGACCGGAGGGTTCCTGCAGACAAAGAAATACGAGATCGAAAACGTAGCCATCAGCAGAAATCACATATTGAACCGTGTAGCTTTGGGTCACCTTATTGGTTGGAGATAGGGCAAGACCAAGGGTGTGTTTTTTTTCTTTAAACGTGTACGTGAGTCCGGTAATCATCTCATAGTTGAACCCACACTGGTGTTGAGGATCACCGATGGATGGTAGATTGAATTGTCAAGCTTGATGTCATTCTGGAAAGTCCTTGCTGCTGTCAGAACCGCATCAGGATCCGATACTGTTGTAGTTTTACCATGGAAAACTATTTGCAGAGTTTAGAAGTTTATAATCATGGGCGTGGCCATCTTGTTTTTGGATAAAAGGAAGGACACATCTACTCAGTACAGTAATTAACAAGCAACTGTTTATTAAAAAAAAGTGCCAATAGATGGCGTAACAAAGTTAAACTACATTTGTGTCATCAACACATAATAAACATCATGTATAAAGTAAACAATAGAATAAAAGGTTAACAGTAACAAATAAACACTTGTATTAAAGAATACATGTTTAAGGAAGTTGTGGTGGCAAATAAGAAGCTAAATCCCAACAGATACTTCCATCCTGTTGACAAGTTTTGTTATTTTGCGACTAGACAGGCGGTTACGTCGTTTAAAACTGTCGAACCAGTATTTGCTTGCTTTAAAGGTGACAGACATCGGTTGCAGTTCCTCGTACCGTTGCATCGCCCATTGTCGAATATGTGACTGTCGGATGATTTTACTGCTCTCACGGCTCGATGCAAACATTCGTTGGGCGTAACCGTTTATTTCAAGGAGCATTTCGTGTCGCATGAGTCCCTTCTTCACCTGGCTCTTCCACATTCGTAATTGCCGCCCATCAAGTAGTTCCTTTGCACCGAGCTTTTTTCGTAGCGTCTAGACACTCCACCATGGATGTTGGTTAGCTAATGCGACGATTTCCTTCTTTCGTTTAAATGTGACAGGTGTGGAACCGCTAGATTGTACGGATTCAGCGTCATCACCGCACGTTTCATAATCAGAGGACTATAACGATGGATCTCTCACGTCTGATGTAGTCGGAATATCTTCGGTTGCAGCTTGGTCATGCCCAGAAGAGTGTATTGTCATAGCTGCAATATTTATTGTACGCATGTTATTTGCCAAGTTCTGCAATTATCATGTCTGTAATGTGGCCTTTTATCCGCCATATTGTAAACTAGCATGTTGTTAATTTGTTATATTGTAAATTAGTATTTTATTCTGTTAGTATATTGTGAATTAGCCTTTATTCTGTTACTATACTGCAATTTGGCCGTTTGTTGGCCGTTTATTGCGGTTAGTAAACCCATTTTCATGTTTTTCCGTGTCATTTGGTCACCTGTTGGATGGATAATGTCGTCCTCCAAATCTATATCATAGGTAGTCAGTATATTGAAAAAGAATTCGAATAACCGGGTTGCACTCTCGCGTTCTACGTCGGTTACCGGACTTTCCTTCACCTCTTCTCCAAGAGCTCCATAAATCTTCTTCACCTCATCCAAAACATTGCCTGTATTCACGTCGTCAATTTTTCCACACAGGTAAATCACATATTGGCCGGCAGTTCCGGTTTGGCGTTTAAATGATTATTATAATTCGTGGATTCATAAGTGACTTTTATAATTGATGGATGCATGCACGTGACCATTCTAATATGCATGTTAAAGTGTCTTTTTGTAAATGGGTGTAGTCTTGTGTGCACTATTGTATGTAGTTTAATTCCGTATTAAATTCCAGCTGTTAGTAATAAAGCACCACGTTATTATCTTTATTGCTGTACCAACACGTACAGTTAAATATACATAACTAAATTTACCACAAATAGAATATATACAGCTAATGTACATAATTATATGTACACATACAAATGTGAAACATACAGCTTATTGTCAATGTCCTTACTACTTGTTTCTACGTTCTAGACAACATGTTATATTTATTTTACCCTTTAGTATCGTTTTACTACCGCTTTATACCTAAATCTAAACTACACCCAACTCAAGCTTTGACACAAACTATATCTCCGTGGTATCCATCCATAACCATTGGATACATGCACATAATAGTTAAAATGGCCTAAAAGATTATCACAATATAAGTAAATGGACTGACCATTAAACACATGTTACTTACCTGCATTTTCATACCTACTGCCATTGTTCGGATCCAGAAACAGTCTAATTTGTCTAACTTCGGGATCCCGGAGTATTTTTGGGGGCTTGCCCCAAAACAAACACTTTTCGTGTGACGCACCAATTTCTTTAACATATTTGCGCGCGTGGTGAGTCGGTTCTGACCGACTCACACCATGTTTTGCGGCTTTTTGTGCCTCTCCGCCTGTAAAGAGTGCACTTTACAAACAATGTTCACGATTGTTTGTGGGAGAGGTGCAAGCTTTTACACTGGCAACTACATTTATTCATTGTAATTAACAATTGCAGTGAGTTTGGGGAAAATTGAAGGCGGGAGGGTCAAGAGTTCCCCTTGTTAGTTTTACACCAAACAGGTGTTCAGGCACATTTATGTGGTGTATTCTACACCATACTGTTTACACCCTTTTAAGGGACACTCCACCCGTGAGACAAGTTAGGTTTAAATAAAAGATTATAATCGTCTAAATGCGTATGTAATACTTAAATTTTTTAATTTTGAACTGTTATTTAGTTTAAAATGATAGCATTCCATCATGTGATGAAAACCAACCAATGGGATCAATTGTTGTGGACCAGCCAGTCCACAAAAATTGATCCCATTGGTTGGTTTAGATCACGTGATGGAATATTTTCATTTTAAACTTAATTACGGTTCAAAATTAAGAAATTTAAGTATTGCATACGTATTTATACGATTACAATCTTTTATTTAAACCCAACTTGTCTCAGGGGTGGAGTGTCCCATTAAGGTGTACTAAAACACCTCGTGCATAAACACCCACAGGTGTAAGGATAACACCTGCTGGTGTTGTGCCACCCCTGAAGGTGTAAACCACCAAAGGTGTTTAAATTACAACCCCTAATGTGTAATATCCAAGGTGCTACAGAACTCCTAAAAGGTGACATTTAGGGACAGCTCAAAAACACCTCTAAAGGAGTCTATTTGCACCAGTTCATACTTTTTTTTGCAGTATAAATAAACTAAATCTACACAAATTAAATAAAATAGTGAATGCATTATAAAAAATTATTTTAATACACAACATGTGTCAATTCTGACAGGGCATTCTTTAGGCACAACAAATGTAAAATACAATCGCTAAGTAATACAAACATTATATTGCTTTTATAACTATTTTTTAAATTTTTGAGTATTGTTTTGCATTCCTTTTTAGATCAAAATTTCTCTAGATGGTTTCTGAAACAGACCAAATTCTACAATTCTACAATTTTACACCTTCAGATAAATTGAATAGTATTAAAAGTTATACTTCCTTAGATACATACACTTAAAGCGGTGTACGCCTATCGCAAGCACCTGATTCATGCAAAGTCCCGATGTCATGGTCATATTTCTACAGTTCTCGTTTATTAACATGAATCAGTGTAGTCAAGTGTAGCGAGGCAGAGCGACTGGAGAGTGAAGGTGCATGTAGTTAAGTCAAGATGATTTTATCTTATTCTTTGCCAATTTTGTAATGATTAATAACCAATGAGAGCTGATGAAAATGTAACATTTTGTAGAATGTAGTAGTCTGGGATTGATCAATTACAACTTTTACTCAAAAATTACATACAAGAAAAGAACAAGATTTTGAGGCCTATTGAATTCGAAATGCCTTAAATTTAAATGGGAACGATAAAAATAAAGATTACTTAATAAATGAACATATACACTCTTCCATTTTTAATTCTTTCCTACTTAGACTTATCTAATACACACATCCATTTTCTCTCCTCACTCATCTTCACACATTTGTCCTCTCATTCCAATCAGAGGTGGCGTTAGACATGTGCAAACTGTGCCCCTGTACAGGCCGCTAAATCCCAGGGGCCGCTAAGTCCCTCGCCAATATACATGTATACATGTATATTGGCGTGCATAAGATGCCATATTGATATTGGCAGGCAAAAGGATCTACCGATTTTTATACTTTGCACAGGGCAGCCACCAGCCCTGCACCACCCTGTTCCAATCGTAACTGTATTCTACTCTCTCATTTCATGCTCATGCACAACTCATTCTTACTAACAACAATCGCAGCATAACAATATAATGGCCATTCCCCCATGGGTATAGAGGTAAATGAAACGAGTGTAAACAAAAGGCAGCAATTTCATTGGCTGAGCTATTTGTATCTTTGACCCTGGTAGGATACCCCACAGAGGTGTACAACCTATTGAAGACAACATCTTGGAGTGTATCAAGTTTACTTTTGGAACTGGTTCACCCATTTCATAAATTCTAAACTGTTATAAATAAATAATAATTTATTGGGATACAAAGCGTAAACCCTGGCTGCATCCTAACAGCAAAGAGCCTATTAAAGGAGGCAGCCATTTACACAAAAAAATTATTAAATTATTTACAAACAAATAAGTTTAACATAATATAAAATAAAATAAAATCAATAAAAATTTAGTGCATCAATAGTATTAGTACGCTTTAAATTAGAAAGACATAAAAATTGTTAAAAAGGTCCGACTCTGAAAATGACTCAAGAAAAGAGTTAGTATAAAAAGTTAAACGACCAATGCACCCTATTAAACCAGCTAGAAAAAGGTTCTGGCTTCGAGTATGACACAGAACACGTAAATTAAGAGTAGCCAAAATATCAGAAAACACAGGGAGAAATCCTTTAAACAAACTGTCAAATAATTTAAGATCCCAATAAATCCAAAAAGATCTAATATCAATCATATTTAACTTCTTAAAAATGGCGGAATAGTCATTTAATACAAAACCCTGAAAATTCAGGGGATATCGCGATATTAAGAATCTCAGAAAATGTCACTGAACTCCCACAAGTCTAGATAGATGGTAATTTGAGGCACCAGTCGATACGAAACTACAATAGATCAAAATTGACTGAATCAAAGCAGTATAGAGCAGTACCAATTTGAAAGGATCATTAATAAAACGAGAAAGTCGAAAGATCAAACACTATCTATTATTACACGAATGCAAGGTTTTCTCAATATGACCCCCAAACAGTAACTTTGAGTCAAATAAAACACCCAAGTCAGTATGCTCATGGTTACGACTCAAAGCCACGCCACTAACAAGATAATCAAATATAATAGGATTTCGCCGATGAGTAAAAGATACAATACAGCTCTTAGAAATATTCAAAGTCATTGTCAACAGTGATACCATTATATATTGTCATTGTTGCATTGTTATAAAGATATATGTACAGATATGTTACGAATGTTCAGTGCTTGAGTTTGGCAACGTGTCTTCTAATTAACATGGCGCAGTCGACAAGCGAAATACTAGGGAAGTCAATGGATTATTTTAAACTGCAAAAAATTTCGATACAGGACTTGAAAGACGAGTGTTCCAAACGAGGCCTAAGTATTAGTGGCGATGGAAGAGAAAAAGATTCTTATGTTTTGCCCTTGATTGCAGACAATTCGAAATCAACGACAGCCTCGAGTAACACATCCGTTTCTCCATTAGATTTGCCGACCCTTTTGCGAATTCTCACTGTGAGTAAGCCTACTCAGACTTACCCGAACTACTTGCAAGTAATCCGGAATTCTTTGGCAAATTTAACGACGACGCGAAACCGTTTATCAGAGCTATTTCGAGTGTGAAGGAATTACACAACTGGACGTCATCTGTTGCTATAAAAGTAGCCAGGAATAAGTTAAGAGGCACAGCGGCAGATTGGTACCACTCGTCGGATATAAAACGAATTACAGAATGGGATGACTGGCTTGAACAATTCAAGAAATGATTTTTGCGAAAACTGACCCTCAAAGAGTGGACGACGAAGGTTGAAGCCAGGCGCCAAACAAACGGAGAACATATC
>JAQGAS010002096.1:0-12721 GCA_034686365.1 Pachymerium ferrugineum
CACCTGGTAGTACCGACGCGCCACCATTGTTAAAACTGCGGCCATTATTAGAACTACCGAAGCGACTTCGCCCCATTGTTTATTGACGACCTACTTGTAATGTTAAAGCAAGTAATTTCATGCAATGCTTATCAGAAACTTAGTTAACTTTTTTATTCCAGTCATGCTAATTTTTTGATATCGTAATTACTTAAGTAGTCTCACAAAACAATAAACATTGCCCCTTTACTTCAACAATGTTAATGATATGCCATATAAAAGTGTATTGGATTGCTAATTTTAGCACTCGCACGACCAAACAGCTTATAAATTTACACTTACATCTTTATATATACTGTATAATCTATTAATTAAGTAACATTACTACAATAAACTAAGGACAGACGCTAAGTGTAATTTACCAAGATTTACATAACATTGTTTACAAATTGTTTCCATAAAAAAATGAGAGTGCAAACTCCTTATTTTATTAGCTGAAATGTTTACAGTATTTATATTTAATGTTTAGTACGTTATTGTACCACCAGGGGGAATAGACGTTACATTAATACAGAAATAGACATTTTTAAAGGATTTGTAATAAAGTTGTGTGTCTGTCAGAAACGTTAACAAACTTTTTACACATTTTTTTCCTTCCAACTGGGAGTTAAATGCAAAATGGGAACGCAATTACTCAAGAGTTCACACATAAAGAAAAAACAAAAAAAAAAAAGATGACGCCATCGTAAAAACTAAAGAGAGTTGTCAAAGTGACGAGTATTGATAAACTCCGCGTGCCGAGCTGCAGATTGGATTATAGGGCACGGCGATGGTGGTGGTCCTCAACGTGGCTGCTTCATTATCACTTTATCGCCATCGGCGTGCGGGGGCGTCACGCGTTGAAATGTCAGCCCATCGAAAGCGAGCAAGAAGGATGACCTTACTCTGGGGCCAAAAATAAACATAGCTGGGTGTAAAAAAATAAAACTGTTGTTTGTACTGCACCCTAAGATGCTTTGACTTAGATAGCTTCTGTATATTCCTTCCCTCCCCTTAACACGATGAAAAAGTTGGCGTCTTTGACGCGCCAGGCGTTTGGGTAAAACTAATTGAGTGTTTTAAGTGGGAAAAGAGTAAATAAGGAAACGGGATGCATTATGATGCCGTTAAGGAGGATCAGGACTTTTCCACACCTTCTGGTCAATTTACAAGAGTGAAAAAGGTTTATCACGTGGAAAAGAAAAAGTGGATGCAAGAGTCCAGCACGTAACAACACCGCACGATTAATTACTCTTTTGAAGCGCTAGTGCCTAGTCAACCGTGGATGGAGCTGACCACAAAGAATTGAGAAGAAAGATTAGGGATGATGGGGGGGCTTTTAATTTTCGTTTAAAATTGTATGCTGTGAACATAATCTTCCTTTTTTTCAAATGTTATAACGTAATTTTAATTGATAAATTCGCAACTCCATAGTTAGCATTTGTTTTACATTTTTTGATCATTGTAGTGAGTGTATTTGCTGTCAATTTTGATCATTTAGGATACTCATTCGCAATTTTCTTGCTTTATAGCAAAATAATGAGTTTTCAAAAGAACTCGCAATAATAATTGCAAAATTGCGATAGTTTGCGACCTGAGATTGCGAATATTATTGCTGTCAATTTTGATTATTTAAGGTATTCATTCGCAATTCTCATTACAATATCGCAAAATAATTGAGTTTTCAAAAGAACTCGCAAAAATGATCGTAAATCACAATACTTTGTGAGTTGCGATTGTTTTTTTTCAAAAAAGTGTGCAAATTATTCGCAAGTTTGCTATTATTATTGCGACCGTTTTTGAATATTCCTACCTAAGACTTGCGAAATTGCATGGTCTTGGAAACTCGAGTCTCAAAATCGCAAGTCCTCTGAGTTAATATTAATCTGCGATCTTGAATTGCGAGAATTACCCTCCTGATGTTTTCAGGGTATTCACAAAATTGTTCGCAAATCGCAGTTTGCGAACTTAATGTTAAGTGCGAACCTGCGATTATTATTGCGACATGGACTTGAAACTCCGGTCGCAATACAAAGTTGCGTCAATCAATAACAACACATTGCGATTTTGCGACCATTGTTTTGATTACCCCTAGCGTTAAATTTATGTAATACAAATGAATTGAACGACCTAATGACAATTTTAAACCAGGGAATATCAATGAGAAAAAATAATAATTTTATTATAATGATGATATAATAATCTTATTCATTGAGTAACATGCGGCAAATAGGCTGAGACTATTATCTAGTAAAGAAGCTTAATTCCTCGCTGCTAGGCATTCACAGCGGATTAGGAACGGATTAAAAAACACGAGAGCGCAGCACGTGCGCTGCCGATAACGTCACACAGCACATGTCACTCTCACGCTAGGAAAAGGGGAAAAAAATTGCGAGGGAATGAAAAGAGACGTCGCAAATGAATTTTTAATTGTATTTTTTAAAAAATGAAATTAGTTAATTAGAGATCAATTTGGGAAAAGGTGGCCTTTTCACACATGGAGTGTTTAACGTGAAATTCGGCGAGTGAGACGCGATGTCATAAAGGGTTAGTTGGTCTCACTCTCTCGCGTGGTCGACGCGCTAAGCCTTTGATGTTAATTACCTCTCTTGCCAGTCTTAGATTATTGACACAGGAATCATTAGAGGGATTAAAGGAATTGCTTACGGTGATCAGGTTCGATTGGGACGTGTCGGAGACGCGCATCTACAAGAGAAGCGTGAAATGAAGAGTTAAGGCAAAGGGTGATACATAAATTCTCGTGCGAGAAGAAAAAAAATGAAGTTGCAATGTGTTCACATTGAAAAAGCAAAGTTGCAATGTGTTCACATTGAAGTAGTGAAGATAACGAGAAGGAAAATGAAGTCGTAAGACTTCAAGTATAACAATCCACAAAGTGAACTTTAGAAACTTCAACCAGAAAATACAGCTACTTTTGCTTATTTCTAATGTGAACACAGCTGTTAACCCCTCTTACAAGGGTATATTTTGTTCTAATAATTTTTAATAGTAGGTCATAAGGTAAATAACGTTTATAACTCATAGGGGCAAAGGGTGATACATAAATTCTCGTGCGAGAAGAAAAAAATGAAGTTGCAATGTGTTCACATTGAAAAAGCAAAGTGGCAATGTGTTCACATTGAATCACATAAATCCATGAAAATCAGACAACTAATAGCATACAGTAATAATGACGTCACTAGTCACGTGAATCTCTAAACAAATCAAATTTGATTCACAATAACGTTTTTGATTTAAACAGTAATAAACGACTTTCGGTGTTTAGTAAATTATAAAATAACTTTGTCAATGATAATTGGTTAAAATACAAAACTTTTCTCAAAAAGAAAAAAAAAAAAATGCCGATAATTTTTTTTTATTTCAAATTCAACCCCTACCAAAACAATCCCCCAGTTGAAATGACTTCTCCAATGAATTCATCAATTCTCATCCACAAGCTTTGCATCTTTACATTCACAATGCATCAAACATAACAAACGTAACGTATTTGCCAGAGGACCAATCAGCATTTCTGTGGCGCCATCATTGATTTCCTCACGTTTATCCTATCATTCGACGAAAGAAACATCGACGCCTTCATTAGGCCTGCCTGCCACCTGATTTCTCTCGCCGCCTAAGCTTTTCCCCCTCTAATGCTTCTCTCTTCATCTCGCCACGCGGACGAATCTCCCAAATCTCACACGGGGCCCACAATCGAAATTGATTGTAGCCTAAGGCATAGCGTGCATCTTAATTATGACCTTCCTCTTTAATGCTTAGATAATCTAAGAAATCTCTCCATCGATTTTTCACTATAATTATTTCTTCCGCGCACATTAAAATTGTCACGTGATATTTTTTGGTAATGAACTTTAAAGGTGAATCTTAGTAGGTTTTGAAAAAAAAAAAATTTTTTTTTTTTTTCGTTATTTTTATTTATTTATTTTTTTTTCTTGTGAATTTTAGACTCGGAAACTTGGGGAAGCGATGATTGAAGGATCAACTCACCAAGAGGAGATCGGTATGAGAGTGGGGAGCGAATCTGGTGAAATCCCTCTCGCAGCTCGCAAGCTGGGGATCGGCCCACGTGAGGCAGGTGAGCGCTATACGGTGTGGCGTCATCAATTTTGCACGCGCGTTTCACTGTCTGGAGACGGACGCTGCGCCTATCATCAATTTTCGGCCAAAGCGAAGAGGAAAAACCCAATGAAATGATGTCTCGTTACAGCTTCAACGCAATTCAATTCTAAATATATTTTGATTTCAAACTCGACCGGCAAAAAAAAGAAATGAAAAAAAAAAAAATTTTGAAGTAAACTTTTATTTATAGAAAAAAAAATTTGGGTGTAGAATAATTTTGAAATGTTTGAAATGACATCAAGAAAGTTAAATATTGGAAAGTAGACAGATGGCAAATGTAGTTTATAGTTATAACTAGAAATGAACGTGCCGATATGGTTTCAGGGTTGGAACTCTCAAGTTTTTGTGGTTGAAATTTTAAACATCTCACAAAATGGGTTAAAGCAATTTCACTTCAAAACGGGTAAATATTTTGTTGAAATCAACTATCAATTCACTCCGTATATTTTCGATAACTGGAAATAAGGATTATTAAAATGTACTGAGAATTTTGCAATCATCAAGGTACCGGTCTGCGTGTAGAACACAAATAGTGATATCATAGTCGTAAAATAAGGTATCGGTCTGCGTATAGATAAAAATTAGTGACGTCATAATAAACATGGCACTTTCCGAGGCAGATAAGAGTATTATTATAGGTAATTATTATAATTTTTGCCGTAATATATTTGTTTTTCTCAATACAATGTGTTTTATAAGAACATGTAGTTCCAAAATACTTATTCAAAATATATTTTTCGCCTTAAAATTTGTTGAAACCCCCGCAGTCTTATCAAAACTTCTAGATTACCATAAGCAGGATTAAATCTCCCCACTAGAAAAAAAAAACGTAATCAAATTGGATTAAAAAACGATGTAATTTCATAGGAAATCAGTTGATACACACCCCTCCAATGTGATCTCACTCATCGTCGCATTACGAACCTCCTCGATGCCAATCATTTAATCAGCATTAATTGGATCGCATGTGATCCCGGCCACATGGGGGTATTTCATGATGGGTGTCATTTGCAGTACGTGGGTGTTCCATTTCATAAGAGGGTTGAATTTCATTTCTATTTTCTGGATTATTCTAGAAAAAGGAATTAAGTCAACTAATCAGCTTTTGGTTTTCTCAAATAAAAAAAAAAGTTGAAAAAGTAGGAAGATTTAGTTCGATAAAAATTGTCTTTTTATATTTTGACCTTTAAAGATAGAGCTAAAAATGGTAGCCAAGCATAAAGATTGATATCAAAAAGACCAAAGGTGATGGGAGACATGGCATGGCGCCAGTTAAAATTATACGTGTAATTTTTTGTTTTGTAAGAAAAATAGGTATTAGTGACTAAAATTTTTACGGAAGCCCATAGTATAGACAAAATAATATATTTATCCAATTTACACATATTTTATTTTAAAAAACTGTTTGCAAATGTTTGTAGTTTGTACGACAAATGTTAAACTTTGAAATGATTTGCAGACAATTTTTACAGATTTTTTGCAAAATGTTTTAAAATTTTTCCATTTTTAAAAAGAAAAAGTTTTAACAACCTTTTAAACTACAAAATATTTAATTACAAAATTTACTAATATAATATTCATTCACCTCGTTTTAGGCCTTCCACGACTATACTATTTGTGCGTCATAGATTGTAGCTGTGACAATTTTTGCAACTACGAAGAATTTTAAAGGTAAATAAAATAAACCAAACCAATACAGAATGTAATGATTATAGATATCGTTATTGACAACTATTTTACAACTTAGCAAATTGTTACTTATAACTCATTTTTAATTTTTAAGGCTGTAACAACTTACATAAGAAGTTTCGTACAAGAGAATATCCTATCGTCCTTCCGAGAAAAACTCAAACATGAAGTTCAACAACAATAATTTCCGGTATGAATTTTAATTATGCACAATTTATTTTCCCCTTACCACATTTTCCCTCAACCCAACTCACTCACCCCTGCGAGAGGAGTTGACATCAAAACCCGCCCATCTCCACAGGAGCGCCATTAGCCACGTCTTAACCGCCCACGTATGCTTAACGAGAGCGTGGGATAAAGTGACGGCAGATCAAATAACGACACACACAACAGACTATTTATCCTCATCAAAAAAGCAACAACACTTTTCCTCCATTTTTTTTTCCCTCTCACTCTTAAAATGCACTCATCTTACATTCCACTTGCCAATCCATAAATGTCTCGTCCCGTGACAAGCACCCATCGACGCTTACATCCACACGGACACATTTCCACGCACCCATTTGCTTGCCAACGGCCACCAGCGCCACCTACTTGGCCGCAGGTGACGGAAATGGGTGATAGATTCGCGGTGGATCACGTTTCTCACGTGCGAAAACAAACTGGCACGAGCTGACAGACAAATATCCCCCGCGTGACCACTCTTTTCTTTACCCACTCAATTTTTAAATTGACAATTAATCCTTCCACACTGTGACCTTGTAAAAGATGTCAAATATAAGGTCACATCAATAAAATTTCTTAGCAATCAACATGTGGGAAAGATCTCATTTCTTTTGCCAATTTTTCCATGCAGTAAACCCCCTATTTCCGGTTGGTGTTTTATCCCCCATCTTTTTTGAATCATAAATGAACGAAGTTTGCTCGTTTTCTCAAGGGTATTACAATCATTTAGCACCGTTTTGGACAGAGGGTGGGCTGAAGTTGGCTTTTTCGAGGGTGTTATCATCTGGGACGCATGAAATGGCAGTGGCCCTTCTCAGCGTTTATGGTGCCGCTTTTTGTTTGTTACAAAGAGTTTCTGTATTCTTGCCATTGGGCAAGTACAGTAAAAGCATTTACACGAAACACTTGGTTACATTTGGACAAAGATGCTAGTTTTAACTAAGGCTAAAGACCGAATTAGTGTTTTCTTGACCAGAGAGACATGTGCTTGCCATATACTTATGTGCAAAGAGGAAAATATTTTAAACTAATATATCGAGAATTTTTTAAGTTTTTATAAAATTTGGAATTTTTGGAAATTGAGTTTGTAATGGAAAAAAGTTGTTTAGGTTTAAGTTAATTTTTTTTTAATATTGGATTTTAAAATTAAATGGAAATGTGATTGTAGTCCAGAAGTAAGATCAATTAGATTGATTGGTTAAGTTTTACCTTTTGTGAAGTTGATCACTGTGATAAGCAAAATGTCACTAATAGAACTTTCATAATGTAATCATAGATATTTTTGGCTATAAAATTATTGATTCTTTATTACGGATTAATTAACGTTAGCAATGACTGCATCGCATTTTTATAAGAAATTTGGTGAGATGTTGCTAATGTTAGCATAAAAGTTGGTAGACGGATGCTAATTTTAGCATAGCATCTGTCTACCAATTTTGATGCCTCCAATATGTTGTTAGATAAAAACCAACACTTTTAACTAATGGGGCGATGTCGCTTCGGCAGTTGAAATAATGGTGGCGCGTCGATACTACTGGGTAGAATTCCGGTTCCATCCGCGCCATCATTATTAGAACGCTGCGGCCATTATTACAACTGCCGCGAAGCGACATCGCCCCATTAGTTATTTCATTATTATAAAATAAAATTTGCTAATCATTTCTTTATTATGGATAAAATTAGCATAGAATTAGCATTACAGAGCTTTTGATGTTATCAAAATATTTACTTTACGTAGTAAAATGAAGTTGCTAATTTGGAATTGCTAAAACTAACCCAAAATTTTGCCATTAAAAAATGATGCTAATAGTTTATTAGCATAAAATAGCAACCCCATAGTTTGATAATAAAACAAAACTTATTAATTCACAACAATTTTAGACTTAATTTCAGTCAAATGTTGTTTTAGCATTAAGAATAATGGAAAAAAAATTATTAGCATTAGCATTGCATGCTAACCTTAAATGTTGTAATGGAATTAAAAAACAACCACACTTTCTCAACTAAAATTGTAACTAAATTTTTTAATGAACAGAATTTTTTAAATAATCCATGACACAAAAGAAATGTAAGATAAAAACTAATTAAGCATTAACCTTAATTGTACTCATAATACACATACTCAAAAGATATTTTATTCAAAAAAAATCTTAAGAAATTTATATCTTTTTACAAAATTGAAAAAATACCAATCTACCATACTCTTAATTGGACATAAATATTTTAACGAACAGAGACATGTTTTCAAAAACGCGAAAGAAAATATTTAAAAAAAAAAGTCAATGTGGAATGACAACTATTTTCTACTCATTTGAACCTTTGGTTTGAAGCAGCTGCGCCGTTGATACCAAAACGCAACGAACCAACCAATCAGAAACAGTGGCTCGTTTGTCCAACGACGCTCCCGCTTCCTCTGCGGTTTCCGACTGCTTCTAATTAGCTTAGTAAATATCAATTTACAACTCATTAATTTCTAACGTATGGCAGAGTGGAAAGCGACTACCTCTGTGTGTGTACCCAGTCATCAAGGGAAACGTGCTTTTCCCAACTCTAATTGCACGGAGAAACGCTCCATGGCCACATTCGGCACACACGTGTGGAAACTTCCACCCGAACCCCTTCGACAAACCTTCATTTTTCAAAACAACATCTTTATACTGCCATTTTGAATTCCTAAACACTTGAAAAAAAAATTTAATTACCAATTATTATTGATTTAAAAAAAAACAAAAAAATATAAGTAAGATTATTCTCTTGTTTTTCTTTTTTCCTCTCTTCATCTTAATTATATCCGTAGTAAATTGAAAATAAAAAATGATCCAAGTCGGTTCCCAGCAGCGTCGCCCATCAGTTGTGGTGAAGAGGGTCCTTTGCTGGATAACATGATACGTCCTCGGAGAGGGCAATTTGTCAGTGATCGCGGGGGTGAACGCGAGGTTAATTACGAGCAGCAGACAGCGGATGAGGAGGCAAAGCAAATGATTCAATTCATACTCGCCTAGAATATGGGTTTTGACAAAACGTGGTGTAGCTCGCGTTTAAAGAGTGCGTGCAATTTGGAAAAATAGACAAGAAAATGCATATTAACATAACATTAACATTTAAAGTGTGATTGTATGCACTGTAATGCATGCCTGCCTAGAAAGGCGCACCTTCTAAAATGTAGGGTACCCTAGTGAGGCGATTTGTGTTTTGGGGTACCCGAGTTGGGTTTGGTGAAAAGGTGGAATTTAGATAAATTAAGTTAAACTCAGTAGCTGCATTCATATATTAAACTTAACTGTGGCTTACATGAGTTTTACAGCCACGGACGTCACATTTGTTAACTTATTTTTACAGCGGATTATGACTAATGACGTCACATGTCGTTAAACTCACTTACGCTAGAGTTTAGTCTAATATTTGAATGTAGCTAGTGTTTTTATGTTAGTTTAGGTAAGATTTGGGCCTGACCTTACTTAACTTAATTTTTTTTTTAAATTTTCATATAACACAACCGGTTTTTTTGTTCTGGTAATTTACTGGCTCTACTAAAAGCAATGTCGGTGTACACTGCTTTTTGGTTAAATTTGGTTATGTTAGGTCAGATTAATTGAAATTAGGTAAGATGAGGTTTAAATTTAAAATGCAAATTGAATTATATTAAAAGTTAAATTAAAAATTGGAACCTCATCTGACCTTACCAAATTTAACCAAAATGGTGTACACCAACAATGATTTTTAGTGATAATCTAATTTATCTCACCATTTTGTCAGTTGATTTTACAGAAACATTTCAAGTTTTTGAACATTCCACACGGAAAATGTTATTTCTTTTAAAAAAAGTCAAAACAAATTGCATGTTTTAACCGGATTGTTTGCTATTGAAATGAGAGCACCCTTAGGCTCATTTTGTGTTTTCTCCACGACGTCTGGTGGCAGGAAGCAACAATACAACACAACATCCTCCCACGCTTCTCCCCCATTTCCATGTGCAGAAGCTGTTTCCCCGCCTGTAGCAATGACACAGCAGAGCGACTGCTGGCGACCCTTATCAGCCGAGGGTCAACAGCGCCCTCCTAACGGCCTGGCCAGATACTAATTAAAGCGACCCTAATTGCCTCTAATTTGGTCGCTCGGTCACCAGAGGGCACTTGGGAAATGAATCGCCTGCTCGCGCAACGTTATGCATCAATCTTGTGTGTAATGGCGAGGGCAGGAAAGAACCGGCGGCGCCATTTTGAACATGCGCAATCCCTCGACAGTTTTTAACGATGCACGTGCGTTTCATTCTCGTTGCGCATTTTGCCCCGCCTCACGAATGCCTTGCAGGAAACAAGTGGAATTGAAAATGTCGCCCACTTTTGGCCTGCTAGTATTCGTTAACGCGACAAAGGGGTTTGCAATTGGTAGAAATTGGATAGAATAAAGTAATAAACTAGTGGCGCCATCACTGTTAAAAGAAATGCTTCGACTAGTTTTGGTATTCAAAAGTTTATTTTTGTTTATGCAAATATTAATATAGTCCATGAAGCCCCGGTAGGATTTGCAAATTCAAATTGTAGTTTTTGTTGACTGCCAGATGGCAAGTCCAGCAAGAATTTTTTGAATTCTGAATCTAGTGAATCTTGGAAATAAGATTAGCAATAGTTGTAAATCTATGAAGTTGATTTTTAAATCTTCAAGTCTGTAGCAAATCTATGAAGTTGATTTTTAAATCTTCAAGTCTGTAGCAAATCTATTTGTTGAATTTCAGAATCCATTACAAAAGTAATAATGACGTAAAAGCATTTCACACGTTCCTACCTACAGACCGGATCCTGCAAATGATAATTTTGAAAATCAGTGAACAAAATCATAACAATTTGAAACCCATTGGAATGAAACCTATTGTCACTTTTCAAGTTTGAAATCATTTTTATTACACATTTTCCTATACAAACTGTGCAGTCATGCGGTGCCAACCCCGAACATCGAGCTTTGCACATCTTTATTCGACTCGCCATTTAGGACTGATGGGCTTGAACTTGTGGTGCACGATGGGAATGTCAACAAACATCGTCTTAGTAGAGATGTCCACACGAATTCCCAGGGGAATGGTGCGAACGAAAAGCTCACAAACTAGTGATATGGGGGCGGCATGATGGGTAACATGAATATTTTATTCAGTCATCCCAAGTGGAAGAAGATGGCGTCCGAGGTCAGCAAACAGCATCATCAACCAACCCCAGATGATGGGACCCTCAATAATCGCCTCTTCAATCCCCCTTCTCTTCTCTTTTATCAACCATCGTGCAAGGCCACATGGAAACGCCCATCGGGCAAATTATGATAGCATTGCAACCGGGTACTTCACATACCAAAATAAAAATAATAAAAAAAAATGTTGTGATGGTCATACACGGCGAATAAAAGGTAGAATTTAGGTCAGAAACACTCATAAAAAGATACAGCATTAAAATAAAAAAAAGAATTTATTGAAGTTTCTCTAGATGAAATTGACAATTTGAAGAGATATATAAAGAATGTAATGAGTATTTTAAAAATTGATTACATTTTTTTTTTTTTTCTTTGTTATAGCTGTGATGAAGAAAACCGGTTCCTGTTCATCTTCAAATAACAATCTGCTACTTTCAATTAGTCTCATTGCCTACCTCCAATTATCGCCGGGGGTTTTTGAACATAATGTTGAAAATGGTAAATCTATAATTATGTCTAAAATTAAATTTTCAAATTATTTCAGGGATGTTTTCCTTCCGTTAATTGAATTATACGGGATTTTGTTCTTAAATTAACCAGGAAAAAATAGCATAGCCAAAAATGTCAAGTTTCAAGTTTCAAACTGGATGGACAAAGAATGCAGTTTCTTTAGCAAATGTAATTTCCGACTCAATTTGAAGATAATTTTTTTATCTGCTTTTGAGAAATGTTCGTGCGGATGCGTTGCCCTCTCCTTCATCCGACAAAGGCACCCGATCCCCTCAATGCCATCGACGAGATTGGCGGCGTGCGAAGCCCCTTTTAAATGCTTCAATGCAATTCACTCATGCTTCCAATTTGCTGAGGGACAGGGCGGCACACGCTTCAGGATGGGTCGAGTCTCGTGCGCCTCCAACGGAATCATTTCACACGCTCTGCCAACGCGCGTGCAAACTGCAATGCAACCAAGCCTGAATTTCAGTAATGAAACCCCTGGCCACAGAAAATACACATCCATTTCTACTCTAACTCTCAAATAAAACTGGTAAAGAACCAAATCTTTTGTAGCTAGACAGAATGTTAGTCTATAATTTAATTCAACACCGTGTTAGAAATTTAGTCTTTAAAAATTGGTAGTCTGTTTAACTATCTTCTTGTGTTCTGCAATGAGACTGTACAAACAGTTTTTGCAATTTTGTAATGCTAGGCAAATCCTGCTGTACAAAAGTTGCAGGGGATACTATGCTATGCTGATATGCGTGTTGCAGGCAATGCCTGCTACAAGGGGTAATAGTAAAAATATTGCAATACGTAGCATGACATTTGTAATGCCAGGCAAGTCCTGCTGTACTATGCTGATATGCGTATTGCAGGCAATGCCTGCTACAAGGGGCAATAGTAAAAATATTGCAATACGTAGCATGACATTTGTAATGCCAGGCAAGTCCTGCTGTACTATGCTGATATGCGT
>JAQGAS010002097.1:0-12714 GCA_034686365.1 Pachymerium ferrugineum
TTGAAAGTTAGAGCGTTCACGGACGGACGGACGGACGGACAGACAGACAGACAGACAAACAAACCAAATGCATAACTGCGATTTCATCTTACGATTTCATCTACGTAATAAATTGGTCCACAGTTATTGTAAGCTTTGTTAATATTTCATTGGGGTGGAAATGATCACAGTG
The DNA here is from genome assembly GCA_034686365.1 of Pachymerium ferrugineum. Classification (NCBI taxonomy): domain Eukaryota; kingdom Metazoa; phylum Arthropoda; class Chilopoda; order Geophilomorpha; family Geophilidae; genus Pachymerium; species Pachymerium ferrugineum. Next base: position 173 of record JAQGAS010002097.1, read on the forward strand.
TATATAAACATGTGTATCATGAAAGTAGTAACTGATTTCCAACTAGACTTGTTTTCCCTATACAATATGTCGCCATTTTATTCACGGATGGCCTTCAAATACCCCATGATGCATTTGTTACACATGTAACATAACACGTAACACACAATATGTGTTTGTTGCATTTTCGAATGCACCTAGTATTTTCGTTTGAGTTTAAATTTTCTGTTTATTATGTGTATCACAATTTTAGCAACAATGTTTTCCATTTTGAAATTGGGCTTATATTTTGTATGCACGGACGAAATGTGTACAACGTGTTATTTTGTTTGTTGAATTCGAAGGAATTTTTAAAAATCTTGCAACGTAATGCACTTTACAGCCAATGACGTCGATTAATGGCAAAACTTAAAACGCTAATATCTCTGGCTGCGTGATGAATTTGGCGATTTTTCGATTTTTTGCAACATGAGCGATTCCTGGGCTAACCAAAGATGTACAACACGTAATTGGCCAGCTGCGGGAAGTCTGAAATATAAGCGGACGTAGATCAGTCGTTATGCTTATGCTAATATTACACAGACTAATATGTTAATTAGACAATTGTACATTATGCACGATTAACCCAGGTGGCCAATCTTCCTACAAATAGACAGAAACTACTTTGGATTGTAAAATATGGGCATCGGCCATATGTATTGTTCAAACAGTAACAGAGGGCGAATGAGCACTCTTATGAAAGATTGTGGCCAATTAGTCATACTATGATGATAATGACGTAAATTAGAAACTTCTGGCCATAACATCTGTACCAGTCACAGTAAACAGAAAAAATGTTTGTTAAAAGTGATGAAAACGTGATTTTAAAAAAAACAACAAAAACGGGTTCTCTGCGGGATAACAGTAGTAATGTAAGCTTTGTAAATTGTTACAAGATAATTTGGTTAGAGCAATTTCCTATCGGATAAACGTTTTAACTTTTTAAATGACGTGCAATGTAACTTAACAAAAACTAAACATCAGAAGGTTTTAGAGTTATGATTATTTTTGGCTCTTGGAAATACTCTTTTAATGGTTTTTGTTCTTGTTTACTCGCTGTTTCATGGCTAAGAACATTAGAGTCACTGCAGGATTTAAGGTGGACATGTTACGCAGTAAGCAAAGATGTGAGTAAATGTGCTCATTAATTGACTAAAACTGGTTGTACACGAGTTAAAGCTACGAAAATTAATTTAGCAAGGCAAAAATGATACTGACCTTGATGAGGGGAGATTCCATAGCTTTCTTGATTCATTTAAAAAACAGGTTCCTCTAATTAGGCTGTAAAGCTATTAAATCCTTTTAGTTCGCAGCATTCCAAGCATGAATTCATGATAGCAAGTGACAACAATTATTTTTAACAATGAATGAGCGTTTTTACTCATTGCATCTCTAGTTTTGGAAATCGCTTGCTGCCCTCACTTTCCACCTTTTTAATCATAGCTCTGTAGGTTGACAGGTTTGTTAGATTTTATTTTGTATCATTGACTATTGCTCGGCTTTCTAAAACCTGCCAACTTCAATTATGACACACTCTTAAAACAGTTGGATTAATATTAAACTAATCAGTAGCCCTGCATTCCTTTTACCACAAATTAGGTAAAAATTGAACCCAACTTTGGATCTTTAGCTAAATTGACCCTATGTTTGGCAAATATTCTGGGTTAAAATGATCCATTTTTTTAGAGTCAAATTTGCCCTAACAAGTTAATTTAACCCAATTTAATATAGGAAGAATACACTCAGTGTTTGGTTAATATTAACCACAGGTGTTAAGATTGCATAAATTTCTTTTTAAATTACACTTTTTGATAATTTTGTGTTAGAGAAGTGGTATTGTCCCCTACGACGAGAATGCAGATTGAGGGACCATACACTGCGAAAAATAAAAGGTGTACATTAGTGTAATAGGGGACTTTACACCTACGCAAAAAGCTGTACACTTAAATGATGTTGCAAGGGTGCAGGAAGGTGTTCTAGTGCAGAACTGGTTCCAAAGTTGTCTACACCTTCAATTGGTGTAACAAAACACCTGTTACTGTGATATTATAGTCGATTTTAGGGTTACTATTTTAACACCCTTTTGTGGGTGTTAATTGTCTTTTTATATACCCAAAAAGGTGTAAAAATATGCTTAGTTATGTCAATAAAAGGCCAAGATGGCTAATCAAAATGACTGAAAAGTCAAGGAAGTGTATGGTGACACATAAGGATATTAAAACATGACGTAAATAAATGTATTAAAATTGTGGCCAATTACTGTTTACATTTAAATTGAAACAAGTTATCGCATTAAATGTGATTAATTAAAATGCATAATAGTGAAAATAATAAAAAGTGTAAAATGAAACCCTTAAGCTCTCTTATGACAAAACCGAGAACTAAAATTTTACATCTTTATTTGTACCTTTTTGGAGTGCATTGAGTCTCAGTTTCCAGTTCTGTCGTAAGAGGGCCTAAGGGTTTCATTTTACAGTTTCTTTATTATTTTCATTGTTATACATTGTAATTAGTCACATTTATGCTATAACTCATTTCAATTTGAACGTAATTTTCGTACATTTATTTACATTACGTTTTATTATCCTTACTTGTGATTAGACACTCTTTTAGGCGTGAAGTCATTTCATCTCCAGACATCTTAGCTGGTGAAAAGCATAATCATTTATTTGCAGTATCACATGTGTTGCTATTGTGACGGGTCTATTGCTATAATCACTGATGCTAAATGGCTGCCGTTATGGTGAGATGACCTCATAAATATTTCATAAAATCAAAATAAAAGGGAGTCTCCACAAATCCACCTTACACTCTAAAAAATAAAGGTTGGAACTGGTTTCCTTTTAGACCAATAAAGGTCTGATTTGTGTGTCCCTATTCACAGCACCTAAAGCGTTTAATAGTGGACCTTTCGTATAAATGGTTTGCCTATATACCAATTCGAGGGAATGATGTTATACCACACTAAAAGCGGGATGTTTAGACTTATTGGAGAAGGACTGCAGTTGGACTATTTTCTAAGGGTAGAATTCCACACTATTAGTGCTAGGTATGAATTTCTGCCATTAATTAAGGTACAATCTTACAGTTATGTTATACAGTTACGTTTCACAGCATTCCATATGCGTATGGAAGGTCTAGCTCTGCACCATTACACCTAAAATTGGTTAAATTTCTGACCATCTCTATAAAATTAATAATAATAATTTCTGTTATTTGTGTACATGCATTATTATAATTTATTCAAGAATTACCCTGACGTTAACTAATGAATTATTATGTACGTTTTCACTGTGAAACGCATTGTCAGTATCGAACCCATGACCACTTTATTTTCACGCCGTGCCTTTACTAACTGACCCAACACGTCTTTATATGACAGCTACAACTTTAAAGCGGAATTTTAATTTCATGTTAATAATTTGCAATGCGTAATCAAATTCGTTTTCTAAGATCTAGTTAGCAGTAATTAAGAACATGACCTTAAATAAGTGCTTGTTTGTGAAAATTCCTTTCCATGTATAATTTTAGATTTCATAGCTTCAAAGGTGCAAACATAATCCAACAGCTTAGACCAATATGTGAAAGGAGAAGACTTCGTCCAATGGTTTAAACATTCACTTATAAAACGTTTTAGACCTTATGTTGTTTTGGTTTGATTCCTTTCCAGTCACTGGTCTAAAAGCCACCTTTACTACAAATTCGACCTTTATTACATAAAATGATGAGAATTCATTCCACTACATTTGGTGAAATGCTAAACCAAAGTAATCTAGACCTTATTTCGAACCTATTTGTCAATTACGTTTACTTTTACACCTTATCATACCATTTTTTTTACCTTTTAGAATTTTTGTACCATTTCTGACCCTAATTTTTTAGAGTGTAGGGTGTAAATGTACATTCTAAAACACCTCTAAATGAGTCCATTCACACTAGTTCACACCCGTTTTTTTACAGTGTAGTTTCTAGGCGAAGGTACTACTGACCAGTACAATCCATTTCCTTATAGAAGAAATGGGACCAATAGTCACTCCTCCTTGCCAAACACCTAAGGGCGGCCTCGATCTGCATTCTCGTCGCTCATGGACATATCATTTTGAAATAATGGTAAATGATATTGATGCCCTTTTGCTAATAACTTAAGGCTTTGCATTATTGAAACAATACCAGCAATAATGCATTTCATTATAGCAATAGTTGCACCATCTACTTATTAACAATTAACTTACCACCAATTGATGATAAAACAAGAATGAAATCAAATACATGCCAAGGGATGGTAAAATAATAATGCCGAAGTCCAATAATTTTAATTGTGGCTTCAACAACAAAAATTGATGTAAAAACGATGTTAAGGATATCCAATATTTTTTCAACTTCACTCGACTGTTTGTAATGATCAATTCCCATGCTTATCATGTTCAATACAATGATGAAGAAAACTCCCATTTCAAATCTGCAAAATATATAAAATACATTCTTAGCACAATTTAAAAAAATTAATATCATTTACCTTCGGCTCATTGAAATGTCATAAAAAACTGCTAGACATTTATTAACTGGCCTTCGAATCAACTTTTGAGGTTTTTTTCTACCCAGTTTTTTCATTGCAGCATAATAATTTTTTTGATTATCTGTCAAGAACATGTTTACAACGCCACCTTCGTACTAAAATAATAGAAGAATTTTTAACACGCACTATTAAAAAATGTTCCAATTCACGTTACCTTTTTTTTGAGCATATTAAAATTATCAATAATAACACCAATAAACAAATTTAAAGTAAAAAATGAGCCACACACAATGAAGATTATAAAATATAAGTAAGCAGGTAAATTGGCTTCTGCTTCTGGCTGTTGATCAACACCAGTTGAATCGACAGCTGCTTCCATAACTTCCATCCATCCTTCAAAAGTTGCCTTTAAAATAAGAATGCAAAACCTAGTGAAAATGTTTACAAGAAAGACTGAAGTTGAAATGAAATCAGTTGCAACTATTTTCAAACATTACAAATGTAGTTACAACAATTTGTAATATTAGTCATTATCAGATCTTCCTACATTAATCGCGAATGCTAAATTTAGTATGATATCTCTTGCTGTTCTACAAGGGCCATAGAAACTACTCAATGGCTTAAACTGATTGGAAAAACTTATTGGAAAAAAAATCAATTCTCTCCAGGTTGTGAACAGTAAAAACGATTGTTTTGGACATGTGTTGCACATTATTTACTAGGTCATTTGTTATTTTTGTAAAGAATACATAGTAATATTTGTTTATTTTTTTCTGAAGAATTTAGTTAACATTTTCAATTGTTTTAGTTAAAGTTCATAGCTTTTTATTCAGGCTTTGAATTCTTTCTCTACAATTCAAATCAGCTTGCTCAGGATAATTCTACTTATTTTTGAGCCTTAAACCCTGCGGCATATACGTTTGTGAGCTATATTTGTAACCATGAAGGCATTATGCAATGGAGTTTGTTGCACATCATTGGTACGAGGATTGTTGCAACCATTGGCCACCAGAAAGGTGCAATGAATCACAGTACAAGTACAGATTAGCTTTGTTGGTTAGTATATTGCTTTAAATTTTTAAATTTGTTTAATACTAATAACTAAATTACAAAGGCTAAAGTAATACTTTGAGTTGGTTTTGTTACAATTCAATTTATATTTTAAAAAATTAATACTAAAGTTATTCAATACATTTTTAAAGTCTTTGCAGGGATTAGCTATTATTATAAAGCGGTTATTCTAAAAATATTTCACATGAAGACCTATTTTTTGACAAATTTATTGTTCAATCGAACATTTCAATGCGCTTTTACCGTTACGTAACTGTAACGCTGTTACAGGTAATGCGTTACAGTAATGGTAACAAGATAGCAACATTGGTTACTTATAAATGCAAATAACGTAGCATTCTACTAGAAATTATTAGTTATTACAGTTAGAGCTGGATTAATAAAAATTTGTTTAATCTTTTTAGTAGGGTGAAAACTATTCACATTAGGGAGGTGGTGCAAACGCGCGATAAACGTAAAACGTTAACGATAAACGTTATTTTAATATCGAGCGGAATAAATATAGAGTGTAATTTTTTTGCTGTTGGTGCTGTAACAATCGTTATTTCTAATCGCTAATCACATTTTCCAAAATGGATGACATTGCGATGGCAATAGCTATTAATGGCGGTACATTTGAAGATTTTGGAAATTAATTAGCATTAAAAGAAATTGAAAAGGCAAAAACAGGTCTCAAAGTATTTAATAGAAGTCTGAACTTCGATTTAAGCAAGCTAGAATCCGAAATATGTAGGCACAACTTTAGATTTGAGCGGGATGACATTTACCGTAGATCGTGCGGCCGCCATGTTTGTTGGGGATGAGGATGGACAGAGTCAAACGTGACGCAACAATGAAAATAACGACGCGCAATGTGATTGGCTGCTCTATATTTGTACCAAAAACGATCGCTATTTTGCCTCGTGCACAAAATAGCGATAGCGTTTAGCTTTTAGTGTTTATCGCAGATTTGCACCACCTCTCTATTATAAAAAATATTTTACAAAACTAATTAGAAAGAAAATGAATACATCTTGCTACAAATGATTTAAAAAGCATAAATGAGCCATCCAATAGATTACGATAATAGGCCAATAGATTTTCTATTGGCCTGAACCTGGAGAGAAGTGATTTTTTTTCAGTTTTGTATCAGTTACATCAGGAAAAGTAGAAAAAGAGTGTCCTTCCAAAAAATCCCATAAGATCCCATTTGAAATTTTTTATAAGAAATTGAAATCCATTGGTCTTACGAGATCCAATAAGAAGATAACTAATTAAGTTTCCATTGTTTACAAAAAGAAATTAGCCAACTTTGCAATAAGACCCATAGGATTAATGGGTCTCAATTTTTAATAGAAACCTTACAGAATTTTTCAGCAGGTTGGATTGTATTTACCACCAAAGAATATCAATGACCCAGCCAATACAAGAATACTAGACCATTGTTGGGTCAGGTTGGGCATTGTTGAGCTCTCTGCCAATGAAATGACCGGAGTGACCAATTCAAATTAGCCGATCACAGTGTAGGTGACTAAAATCACCTTTTGGACTTTGAATTGAGTGTGTATGACAGCCCAAACATTGGTTTAGTTATCTGTGCTGTGATTGACTAATTCGAATTGATCATCCCAGTCATTTTATTAGCAGAAAACTCAATAATGTGCAGCCTGATGGTCTCAGGCTAGTATAGAAGTGAACGTTCTTGTATAGCTGGGTCTTCAATGTTCTTTGATTTACCACTTGAAATAAGGCCAAGTAGCCTTGTCCAACATTGTCAAAATTTATATCTTCATTTTTCCAAGTGAAGTTTTGTTGCTCACACTGTGATTTATTTTTCACTTGATGAACTTCTAGGCGGTGGTCCGTTTCGTTAATGCACTTAAAAAATCGTCCAGCAAAAAACTGTACTCCCATTATAGAAAAAATAAGCCAAAAAACCACACATACTAGTAAGACATTAAAAATGGCTGGAATGGCTGACATAAGAGCGTTGACTACAATCTGAAAAAAAAATTTTATTTTATGGTATTTTGTATCTCATAAAATTATAATGAATATAGTTATTACAAAAATCTTGCAGCAATAGTACAACTATTGAAACATTTACATAATATTTATAAGAATAATCTAAAATTAAAAGTAATGTAAAATTAAATGTATTATAAAATTTAAAGTAGCATTCATTGAATATTGACTCATGCAAGTGTAGCGCGACCTTCAGTTGAGGGGAGACCTGGAGTGTGGCTATGGTACATGGTACACTCAGAAAAAGAGGTGTTAAACAGGTGTAAAAGCGGGTTAATGCACCTTTTTTGCAAAATTATGCACCTTACCAATGAAAGGGTGTTAATGTACACCGTATAGTATCATGTGATCATTTTATCTACACCTGTTCTTAAAGTGTAACTAATGGCAAACAAAGGGTGTACTGTAAAGGTGCAAACCAGGTAACTCTACCTATTAGTTTAAATGGTGTAATGCACAGAGAAACAGAGGTGTTAAATAGGTGTAAAGTGAGTTATTACACCTTTAATATAAACGTGTACACCTTACCAAGTGATGGGTGTTAATGTCAGTGTTAAAACCGTTCATTTTTTTTGTGAACTCGTTCACGTTCACGTTCATTAATTGGTGAACTGATCAAAGTTCAAAGTTCGAATGAACTGTAATAAGTGTGAACTAGTTCAAGTTCATGAACTTGAACTTTTATTAGTTCAGTTCATAAAAAATTAAAAGTTTGTAGTAGTAAACGAAATTCTGCATCCTCTACCAACTTCAGTGGCTCCCATCGTGTTATTATGTATCTAATAACTGCTTTCTCACAGTCCTCTTGATTTGAGATACTTGCATTAGTATATTGCCGAAAATTTATTTCCGATTGTTGTTTTATCTGAACTTGGTTTCCATCGTTGAGTGCTTTTCTTTTTGTAGAAATGTGTTGTGTAAATGAATCAAAAATCAGTTTGTGCTCAAAAATCAGTTTGTGAGACATGTGGTTCAGTTTAAGGGATATAACCATGAACTTTCTTTAACGTATGCATGAACTAGTTCAAGTTCATGCTTGAAAAATGAACTGAACTTCTTTCTTTGTTCATTCTAAAAAATGACTAGTTCATGAATTTCGTTCATGAACTAATGAACGCGTTCATGAATTTGAACTTTTAGTTCAAGTTCGTTGTAACACTGGTTAATGTGGGGTGTATTGAGTCTCAGTTTTCAACTCTGTCATAAGAGGGCCTAGGGTTCTATTTTACAATGTTTTATTATTTCTCCTGTTATGCATATTAATTAATCACGTTTATGTAATAATTTATTTCAATTTGAATATAAACAGTAACTGGCTACATTTTTCATGCATTTATTTACATTATATTTTAATATCTCACTTATGACCAGACACTCCCTTGCGTGTACAGTCATTTCATATCAAGACATCTTAACTGGTAAAAAGCTTTGTCATTTGTTTGTAATATCACATGTGTTCCTGTTGGTGACAGGCATACACGAGACAAGCAACAATACAATGGCATCAGTGAGTCATGAGCCTGTCGTGATAATCATTGATGCAGAATGGCTGCATGGCCATTGTGGTGTCTATGACATCAGACATCATAAATATGTTATAAAATTTAAATAAAAACAAAATGTCTCTAGAATTACATCATTAAGCTGTCATTAATCCAATCTTGGGTTACATGGACACTATTATAAAATAATAGGGTGTATACAGAGTATTTACACCTTCACCTGGGGTGTGAATGCCCTCTGTGGTGGGGTGTAGGCGAGCTATATACACCCCTATGTAGAGTGTACGAATACACCCTCCACATAGGTGTGGAGAAACACCCCAACCCGGGTGTGTACATTTACTCCGAAATAGGTGCTACGTATATGACAAGCACATTACACCTTTTTAATCAACACCGTTTTTTCTATGAGTGTAGCTCTGGCAGAAGTGCTTCAATTTAATTTTTATTTTTATTTTGCATTTTTCGGACTTTTTATTTTGATGACGATGCGCATGCTCTGTCAGGATGTTTTGCTGTGAAAATGTAACTGGGGAGACCAAGCCATGTCAGCACTAATAGGGTTACCAAAGTTGCCCTAAGAGGATTTAAAAACTTGGTAGGTAAGTCGCATGAACAGGAAAAACTGGTATCATTGAAGTTGGATATTTTGGGCAGATAAAAAATGCAATTTGTACAATTTTAAAGAAATAGTATTTCCCAGGGAGTACAGTATAGTAATTGCCTGCGTATTTAGTTGCAAAAGTTCACTTCTGTTCACCTACAGAGCATACCATTGCATGGGCCAAGGAGCATGATATGCCCAAATATATGACAGCAGAGATGTACACTAAATGTTGTATGTTATTCATTGCATGAAAACTGAGATTTACAAGAAATTAAAGCTTTTTAAGTTCTTGGAAAAAGATATCTTTTTCCATGTTTGGAAAAATTCTGTAACTGTTAAGGTAAAAGGCCTTTACATAACCTTTACAAGTTTAAAAAGCTTTGTAAAGTTATAATGTAACAATGCCATTCAAATATTTTGGATTTTAATTACAATACAATATTGGAGAGACAAGCAATTAAATGTTACAAACTATAGATGAATTAAAAATACCCCAAAAGGTAGAAAGCTCGTTTAGATAATGTTGAATGAAAAGATTGTATGTAAGAGAAAGCAAGACGGTTTAATTATTAAATTGATAAGTAATATGTGTTAAGAAGCTTTAAATGAGATAAAAGCAGGTTAAACTAAAATAAATCTTAATACTCCAGTTGTAAAAAAATCCTTATAAAATATCGGTTATAAACAATACACTTTAAATGAAAATTTTAAACTTCACAACACACAAAAAGACTTTTAAATCCTTTGTAAAGTATTTACAAAGAATTTACAAGTGTAGCTTTTTGGTCTTAAAAATATACTTTTACAAGACTTGTAAAGGCATATTTAGTGCTTGTAAAGTATTGCTTTGCAATTGCTTTTCTGTCATTTTCCAGCCAGTAAATCTCATTTTTCATGCAGTGAAATCAAATAGGTGCAAATAGGTGCAGTGCTTCAAATAGGTTGAAATATTTCAACCCATTTGAAGCAATAATTAACATTTCCAAATGGGTGTAGTTTGTTGCACAAAAAAAGTGCAATGGGCTGCCACCAAAGTTTAATACGGTTCTGCCTAAGTTTTGCACTGTTTGCCTCTATTTACCACTACAATGTATTAGTGTAAAATGAATTTTTTTTTCTTGCATTTGTGGGGCAAGAGATTTGTCCGAAAGTTTGTGTATGTGCTCTTAACTATGTAATAAACCAGGGGAAAAATTAAAGGTTATCTGCACTAATGGGAAGCTGCAAATGTGGAGTGGTCTCAAACTTTTTTCCAGGACTGTATGACTTGGCGGATGATCGCATTATGGGCATACTACTCTGCTGTCAAGAAAGCCTTTCTTTATAAATTGATGCCAGCTGGATATTTTAACATTTAGATATCGGCCAAGCCTTGAAGGCGTGTACAGGATGTTTTGCAGTCCTTTGAACCCAACTAGTTTCTCAACAATGAAGACTGTTCACTTGTATGTTAATGAGATGTTGCAGTATTTACAGTATTTTGACTCTTTCGTCTGTGTAAGCATCATTATGCTCAGACCCACAATATCATTACACTCATAAAAATAAGGTTGCCAATTTACTCCATTTGTGTAGTTTTGGACTTGTATCTTGGCCAACTCCATTTTACTAAAGAGTAAACTTTAGGTAGTAGCAAAACTCTAACAGGGAGTACATAGTCATTACTTCTTTGAGGAGTTGTGTAACTCCCTGCACTCATAGAAAAAAGTGTTAAATAGGTGTAAAGGTGGGCTAATACACCCTTTTTGGAAAAATATACACCATTTTGTATCACGTTATCATTTTATCTATATCTTTTTGGAAAATGTAAAAAAATGGACAATAAAAGGGTTCACTGCATAGGTGTAGACCTGGTAAGTACGCCTCTTTGTTTAAATGGTGTATTGCGTATAGAAACAGGTGATAAATAGGTGTAAAGTGGGTTATCACGCCTTTATACATATAAACTTTACCAGGTGAAGGGTGTCAGTGTACACTTTGTGGGGTATATTGAGCCTAAGTTAAGAGTTTTGTCGTAGGAGTGCCTAAGGCAGCTTTTTATGTCTTCTCCTATTATGCATATTAATTAATCATGTTTATGCGATAATCTATTTCAATTTGAATATAAACAGTAACTGGCTACATTTTTCATGCATTATGGTTTAATATCCTTACTTATTACCAGACACTGCCTTGGGTGTACAGTCATATCATTTCAGGACATATTAGCTGGTGAATAGCTTTGTCATTTGTTTGTTGTATCATGTGTGGTCCTGTTGGTCACAGGCATAAATGAGACAAGCAATAATGGCACCAGTCAGTCACGAGCCTATCGTAATAATTATTGATGCCCAATGGTTGCGTGGCCATTATGGTGCCTATGATTATGACATCATAAATATTTTATAGAATTAAAACAGCATTAAGCGATCTTTTAATCCATTCTAGAGTGCACAAATGTACATGGACACTGTGAGAAAATGGAAGAACCCAACCTTCCCAAGTTTGGCCCAAACAAATCAGGCGCTTGGCACGTTGTAGAGTAAGAGCTGCGAGTACAATGCGTTGTGTTATGATGGCACTTGAGTTAGTGGGGACACTTATAAAAAGGGTAAGTGGGTAACAAGATATTGCGATAGTTTTGACCTTAAATCTATTAACAACTCGTTGCAGCAACCCCTCGAGGCGATTGCCGACGATCTACAAATGGCAGATGTCTTCAACTGCTGACTCCTGGCTGTGGAACTTCCAGCCTGGCACAAGTTCAACTTATAAAAGTTGAACTTTAATAAGTAAACACCCAAAACTGAACAAGGCTAGAAAAAAATTAATATTCAATAAGAAT
>JAQGAS010002098.1:0-12700 GCA_034686365.1 Pachymerium ferrugineum
GAAATGGTTCCTTCATCGGTGTAGTGCCAGCCTTTTGTTTGACTTAAAATAATGTTATTTAAGTTTTATTTAGAATTTAATGTTACTTGCCGTAAAACTTTTGCTTAATCCATTGGTGCGTATAACTAATTTGTGCTTAAGATCATTCGTTGGATGAAGCTCTTCTACATTAAAAATAAAAATGGCGGTTTATTTCGTGTAAATTTGAGTTAGACAATAACTTACTACTGCCCACACTTATAATCGGTTGGAGAAAGAAATCTTTCTTCTCAACCGTTACATTCATTTTGAGTTTACCCTAAAATTAACCAAAAAATGATCAAATTATGTGCGGGTATAAGCAAAATGTCTTACTTTTGTCATGTAAGATTGTGTAATATTTATTGCTGAGTGTAAACGCTCATAATATCTATAAAAATTGTTTTTCTCTTTTCGGTAAATATCATTCTCCATTTTTTTTGTACTTGAAAATATTAATACCGAAGGAAATGTAACAAACTCGATGAATTGCACTTGAGTTATAACGGGTTCACTCAAGTAATGACAAAGTCGTTCTGTTATTTGAGTGCCGCATATCGTTAGGGTAATAATAGTTGAGATGAAAAATAAAACTGACGTTACTCGTTTCTTCTTTCCTATTTTCTTAAAAACTGATATTAGTTCGGGTGTGTGTAGCTCCTCGTTTAAAATATTGTTAATTGCGTGACGAAGTGATTGTTTAGTAATGCGGTTGTTCAATCTTTTTTCTAGCATCTTTGTAGTTTCCTAAATAATAGTTCCAGAGTTAGAGGCTACAAGATAACAGCCACGATGATTGATTTTGGCAAACATTAGTTTGTATAATTTATAAAACTTTAATTTATTTTATGAGCTTTGAAAGGATCTATAGCACGCACTCGTGTGTTATTGTTATGTATTGACTTTTACGTTAATGAATTGTTTTCCAAAATCAATTGAAACCTTGAACTAACCACACAATTTTTCCAATTGATTCTCCTATTACTTTATTGTTGTTTAATTTTTGAAAAGACGACGAATGTAGTCATTTTCGTTGGTGCATATTTGTACCGCCGGTAAATCAAAGGAACTCGTTTGTTTGTCGTTCATTTCTGGTGATACTGGGTAGGAAAAATAATAAGAAATTCTATCCACTGTTTGATAAACACACAAAAACGAGTATTGACAAACAAAGAGTCCTTGACGCTGTATACTGAGAAGTGTCAAATAGATATACTCACTCTACAAGTAATTGTGGTTTATGTCCCTATAGTGATGAAATTTGCGTTTGGATCCAGCCACGCACACGTGTTTTCATTCTTCAGGTTAGAATCATTTTAAAGTTCTACGTCCTAATAGAACTAAGGAACTGTGCCTATATTGATGATGTTGCCACAAACATCCCGGAAATGATTTTATCTTGAGTAATGGTGATTGTTTTTTAATGGTTCCTATTAATTTCTGTTGGTAATTACTGTTGTCAAAGAAAACAAATTGTTACTTACTTTTTAGATATTTGAAGAAATATGATTTTAATAAACAAGACAAATTTAATTGTAATTTTACCATTAAAACTACCATTAAATCAGTTAAAATTAAATACAGTTAAAATACATCGACTATCATGAACATTCTAATGACAAATTACGGAATATGTGGAGACCAACCACAAGAACTTGAATAAGTCTCTTATACTAGAGAGAATGACATGGGATAAGCAGCAGAGGTCTCTCCTTCATAGCCATTTGATATCAAACACACTTGGAATATTGAACTTTTTTTTTAATAGCATACTATACGAGTAGTTAACCTTTCTAATAAATGAAGTAATCACCACATAGCGCAGAAGGGGTTACACTAACTCCATGGCATATGCAACTTCTACAAAATCTGCAAAATGCAATAAAAAGGAAGTTAGCGCAAACTTTTTTTTAAATCATGTTTATGGGAACTTCTAAGTCGTTCGGCGATAACTCCCTGATGTAATATTGCAAAACGATTAAACTTAAAAATGGGCTCTAGGTCCACGTATTTGCAATACATAAATAAATCTGGTTATAAAAGTCAAGATTTGGGCACAATAAAGCTGCGTATTACAATATTCCTATTTTTGTACATTTGCTTGTGGTGATGATCACCAATATCTAATGTCGTGTGACGTTCCCTTAAAAGTTGTCTTTGAATTGTGGCACACAATTTTGATCGGATGAAGATTGAATAAATACAATGACGTATGTCAACACAGTTGCTGCAATCTATGAATAATAAATTGAAAAATTCTTACAATGGGGCGACGTCGCATCGACAGTTCTAATAAATGGCCGCAGTTCTAATAATAGTGGCGCGTCGGTACTGCTGGATGGAACCGGAAATGAATTCAATCCAGTAGTACCGACGCGCCACCATTATTAGAACTGCACACAGAAGCGACATCGCCCCATTACAAAAATATTTTTTTTACGGTTAAAAATTGTCAATTGTCAATTGTATAGTAAAAATGGCGAATTTGATTTTTTTAAATTTTAATAAGCCGATTTTGAAAATGTAAAGTAAATTGATAAATATTATAACTTGGGTAGTTAAGGTTAAAATGAATCGTAGCTTCTCTCCTACAATTGATAATTTTGATTTTAATGCGTTTGAACGGATGTCCAGACCTTAGAAAATAAATAGGATGTGCAATAACTTGTCAGTACCTTTCGTATACATTTTAGAGTTAAATTTTTCTCGTTAATTGATGATTTGTGTTTCGATAATGGCAAGTTGCTAGCTGAAATGAGGCTGGTAAACTAATGTTTACTCGTGCTTTCTTGTGTGTTTAGAAATTAAGTTAGCAGTGATGATTTGGACAATATATTACCAAGATTTATTATAATGTAATGTTAAATTGATGTTTATGAGTTTGCACTTCGGTAATAACAAGACTTTTATGTTGCTAATGACATAAGTGTGGTGTTGTCTCAAACGACCACTTTATTATTCAGTGTGCCAGTTGGCTTAAGGGTATACAGACATTAATGTATATGCCGCCATTAAAATCAGTGAAAGAATAATTTTCTGGTTCAATCGGATTAGATTGATATATTTTATATATGTATTGTACCAACTGTTCCTGCTATTGAATTTGCCTTTTTTTCTCGTCATAGTTGTTTACTCCGTTTGAAATAAAACAATTGCGTATGTGATAATTGTAGCTGCAATCTGTAAGATATTGAAATTCTGTCATCAAATTTGGAGAAAATGGTAAATTTTTTACCGTTAGAATCCAGCGTTTGTCAATAATGAACAATTCAGAAACATTGACACTAATGCTGGATGAAGTGAGATGCAAATTGAACAAAAGAAGGTCCATCTGAAATTGAAGTTAGAAAATTTTTATTCTAAAACAAATGTTAATGTCAAAACGTCACAGCAAATAAGTTGTAATAAGAGATTTTGTAGCCCACAAAAAAAAATTGTCTGGTCAAACAACTGAATTTTACAATTGCTAGTCAGAATGTTTTTCTTAATACTATGCAATGAAATCAGTATTAGGCATCTTGCTATCTCCCAAACATTACAACCAATAAATGTAATTGGTTGCCATATACATATACCAACCTTATCACTTTTCTTTGACTTCAACATTGTGAAAATCTCTTTTACAGCTTCACCCTAAAATGAATTTCAGATATCACTACGAATTGTTGATACAAATGAAAGTTCATACCTCTTGATGAATTTGTGCAGCATTCGTATATATTATTAATAGACTCCATAGATTTACAACAAGCTCTATTGGCATAGTGTTGCAGTCTCCATTCACAGCCATACGAATATAGATGCAAATCTGAACCAACAAGACGAGCAACCACAATAAAAGCAGTGGTGAAAACAATACTGACAACTTATTAGCCAGGATTTTAGCTTGAAAATACTGAGATTTAAATTCAGTCATTTTATCTACAAACAAAGAGTTGTCAGTTGATGTTATTTCCAGTCGCTGACGCAATTGCTGAAGATTCAGCGCCAATATTTTACAAAGATATGAAAAGAAGATATAAGAAACTCCAATAAATAACGCCATATACACCAAACCTCCTAATTCAACGAATATTTCAATTACATGCTTTTCAATGGTTTTACTAATGTTGAAATTGTGCTGAATTTCATCAAATGTTGCATTGACTGTTTTATTCTCTTTGTCTTCAATACTTTTACTTCTATTGAAACTTTGCTGCATTTCATGAGATGTTTCATTGACTGTTATTTCATTCCGGTAAACCATGAAATGGTTCGCAATCAGCAAGGCGCATGCTACACATTTCAGAATACTTGGTATGCAAAAATGGAACATTAATAACTTGCGTAATGTAGATTCGACGCATCGACTGGTTGGTAAAGCGTAAAACATTTTGATGAGATTGACAATTTGAGTCCATCTCATCATAAAGAAAATGGCTGTAATCAGAGACGGCAAGTTAAATACTATTGTCTCAGTAGTATTCATCAAATTCTTAAAATTTTTAACATTGAAGTTTGTCCAAAAGAAGTATGTAAAAAGTGTAGCTTGTATGGTAATGGTTAAGCAAAGGCGGCATTTCGTTGCCCGTATGAGTTTGGTTGAACCAGTGTTTAGTCCATATAAACTCAATAGGATGTGTAAGATGTAATTTGCTCTTCTTTGGTACATTTTTAGGACTTATAAAGGCTGCTTATTCGAGATAACTTGAAAATTGCGTCCTTGTGTTGACTAGGGTTGTTATGGACAGAACTGGGAGTGGTTGATAAGCGGAAGGTGTAAACTTGTTTGCGCAAAAATTGATTTATCGTGTGCCATAAAAACCTGCTGTAGTGTTACTGTACTAATCATTGCGTTTATCTCTATCGATTCCCATTTTATTTATGGGTGGCGTGCTTTCGCACTATGAAAATTGATTTTGCAATGTGGAGTTATATTCAGGGTGCTAATCCATGATACAAGAGGCTGGTAATTCTTTTGTTGGACGTACCTTGTGCTCAATATACTAAACAAAAGTGAAGGTTGACGGAGGTTGCACCTTAGAAATAAATGTTTGCTAAATTGTACATCCGTATTTTTGTATTTTAAACAGTTAGGCATCCCTTGAGACAAGTGGATGACTCACTAGAGAAATGCCAGGCTTCATTGCTAGCATTTAGTTAGTAAATGTGTGTGGGTATGTGCGGCTTTTCATTTAACATTTAGATGTCAAAACACTTTGCAATGTTCAACTTGTAATTATAAGTGTGCTCTTTTGTCTGTAGTAGGGAGTTTACGCAACTTGACTTGTACTTATACGTATACACAAGCTTTTGACGATTTACGGGCTTAGGCAGAGGTCGCAGAAAAGGTTTGCGCTAACTGTCTAGCATATGCAACTTCTACAAAGTCAGTGCCCTATTATAAATTTGCATCAATGAGAAAGTATGCGCAAAGCTTTTTTTTTATATTACGTATTCATCTCTGATCTCTATGGGATCTTCTGAGTCGTTCAGCGTTAACTTCCTGATGTAATTTTCCGAGATGATTAAACTTAAAAAGCGGCCTGTTGATCTGTGTGCTTACAATACCCAAGCAAATCTTGCTCACGATTTGAGCACATAAAACTACATATTACGTTATTAGTATAAGCCTGCAGTCCTAATTAGGATTGTATGTACGTCTGCTTGTGGTGACAATCACTCATATATTTTCCCCGTCTATTTTTGAAACGTGTTGCGGTAATGGGAAGTTTCTATCTGAAATGAGGTGGTGTCTTTAACGTTTACTCTATTAATCAATGTTTTTTGTGTGTTTATAAATTAAGTTAGGCAGTGATGAATTGGACAATATATTATCAAGATTTATTATAATGTGAAATTAATGTTTATGAGTTTGCACTTCGGTAATAACAAAACTCTTATCTTGCTAATGATATAAGTATAGTGTTGTCTCAATCGATCAGTGTGCCTTAGTCGAATATTTAAAGCCAGGTGGCTTAAGGGATACAGACATTTTCGTATATGCCGCCATTAAAATCAATTAAAAAATAATTTTCTGATTCAATCGGATTGTCGATATTGGGTAATTATATTCAATATTGGGTAATTAATTTTATGAATATTTACGAGTTTTTTTAGATTAAATTCAGAATATTGTACTAACTGTATATGAATCTGCCGTGTCTTCTTGTTCTAGTTGTTTACGCTGTTTGAAATAGGACAATTGCGTATGTAACAATTGTAGCCGTAATCTGTAGGATATTGGAATTACGTCATTAACTTTAGAAATAGTGGTTAAATTTTTACCGTTAGAATCCAGCGTTTGTCAATAATGAACAAGTCAGAAACATTGACACAAATCCTGGATGAAATCATATGCAAATTGAACAAAATTAGATCCATCTGAAATTGAAATCAGAAATATTTTTATTCTAAAACAAATATTAATGTCAAAACTTCCCAGCAGTTAAATTGTAATACGTGATTTTGTTGCCCACAACAAAAAAAATTGTCGATGCCTGGTCAAACTACTGAATTTTACAATTGCTATAGTCATAGAATGTTTTTCGTAATACTATGCAATGCAATCAGTATTAGGCATCTTTTTATCTCTCAACCATTACAACCAATAAGTGTAATTTGTTGTCATATACCAACCTTATCACTTTTCTTTGACTTCAACATTGTGAAAGTCACTTTTATAGCTTCACCCTAAAATGAATTTAAGATATCACTACGAATTGTTGCTACAAATGAAAGTTCACACCTCTTGATGAATTTGTGCAGCATTCGTATATATTATTAATAAACTCCATAAACTTATAACAAGCTCTATTGCCCAAAAGTTAGTGTTTGCATTAACAGCCATACGAATATAGATGCAAATTTGAACCAACAAGACGAGCAACCACAATAAAAGCAGTGGTGAAAACAATACTGACAACTTATTAGCCAAGATTTTAGCTTGAAAATACTGAGATTTAAATTCAGTCATTTTATCTACATACAAAGACTTGTTAGTTGATGTCATTTCCAGTTGTTGACGCAATTGCTGAAGATTCAGCGCCAATATTTTACAAAGATATGAAAATAAGATATAAGAAACTCCAATGTACAACGCCAAATATACCAAAGTCCCTAATTCAACGAATATTGTAATTACATGTTCTTCAAGGCTTTCACTAATGTTGTAATTGTGCTGAATTTCATAAGATGTTACATTGACTGTTGTTTCATTCTCCTTGTCGGTGAATTCGACCTCAATCAGCAAGGCGTATGATACACATTTCAGAATACTTGGTATACAAAAATGGAACATAAGTAACTTGCGTAATGTAGATTCGATGTATCCACTGGTTGGTAAAGCGTAAAAGGTTTTGATGAGATCGGCAATTTGAGTCCATCTCACCATAAAGAAAATAGCTGTAATCAAAGATGGAAAGTTAAATACTATTGATTCAGTAATAAACATCACACTCTCCAAATTTTTTACATTGAAGTAATTTTTTAAGTTTGACCAAAAGAAGTATGTACAAAGGGTAGCTTTACAGCAATGGTTAAGATAAGGCGGCATTTCGTTGCCCGTATGAGTTTGGTTGAACCAGTGTTCAGTCCATAAAAACTCAATAGGAAGTGCAAGATGTAATTTGCTCTTCTTTGGTACATTTTTAGGACTTATAAAGGCTGCTTATTCGAGATAACTTGAAAATTGCGTCCTAGTGTTGACTAGGGTTGTTATGGACAGAACTCGGAGTGGTTGATAAGCGGAAGGTGGACACTTGTTTGCGCGAAAATTGATTTATCGTGTGCCATAAAAACCTGCTGTAGTGTTACTACTCATTGCGTTTATCTCTATCGATTCCCATTTTATTTATGGGTGGCGTGCTTCCGAACTATGAAAATTGATTTTGTAATGTGGAGTTATATTCAGGGTGTTAATCCATGATACAAGAGACTGGTAATTCTTCTATTGGATGTATCTTGTGCTCAATATACTAAACAAAAGTGACGGTTGACGGTAGTTTCACCTTAGGATTAAATCTTTGCTAAATTGTACATCCGTATTTTTGTATTTTAAACGGACAGGCATCCCCTGGGACAAGTTGAGGACTCACTAGAGAAATGTCAGGCTTCATTGCTTTGTTGCTTTGATTACAAAATAAAACGAAATTTTTGCAATATTGAACTTGTAATTATATGTGTGCCCTTTTGTTTGTAATGGTTATCTCATATTTTTTAAGTAATAGCAGGCTGTATTTAACCTCTCTAATAAATTAAAGTACTAGAGGTCGTAGAAGAGGTTTTGCTCTGACTCCCTGTGGTTGGTAATTCAATTGCGCATTTCAGGTCTTTAAAATGGCACCAAGCTTCTTTCTCAATAGGATCAGCTGGTCCCCAATCTGGATCTGGATCTCGTGAAGCACTTTGTCTAATTTTCTACAAGAAACAAAAATGGTATTACTCAAAATCCTATTTAGAGCACCCCAACCGCCACTACTGTCAATTTTGGGTCCTAGAATCGTCACAATAAATACTTACAGCTAAAAGCAACTTCTACAAAATCAGTGCCCTATTATGAATTTGCTTTTGCATCAATGAGAAAGTTTGAGGAAAGCTTTTTTTTTTTATATTACGGAGTCTCCTCTGATTTTTATGGGATCCTGTAAGTCGTTCAGCGTTAACTCCCTGATGTAATTTTCCGAGATGATTAAACTTATTTTGAAACGTGTTACGGTAATGGGAAGTTGATATCTGAAATGAGGTGGTGTCTTCAATGTTTACTCTATTAAGCGTGTTTTTTTGTGTGTTTAGAAATTAAGTTAGGCAGTGATGAATTGGACAACATATTATCAAGATTTATTATATTGTGTTTATGAGTTTGCACTTCGGTAGTAGCAAGACTTTTTTATCGCTAATGATATAAGTGTAGTGTTGTCTCAATCGACCATTTTATTATTCAGTGTGCCGTAGTCGAATATTTGAAGCCAAGTGGCTTAAAGGATGCAGACATTTTCGTATATGCCGCCATTAAAATCAATTAAAAAAATAATTTTATGAATATTTAGAAATATTGTACTAACTGGACACGCTGTTGAATCTGCAGTGGCCTCTCGATCTATTGCTTACCTTACCCTGTTTCAAATAGAACAACTGCATATGTGACAATTGTAGCTGCAATCTGTGAGATAATGGAATTATGTCACCAACTTTAGGGAAAATTGTAATAAATTTCTTACCGTTAGAATGCAGCGTTTGTCAATAATAAACAACTCAGAAACATTGACACTAATCTTGGATGAAGCCAGTTGCAAATTGAACAAAATTAGATCCATCTGAAATTGAAGTCAGAAATTTTTTTACTCTAAATCAAATATTGATGTCAAAACTTCACAACAGTTACATTGTGATAAGACATTTTGTGGCCCACAAAAAAAAATCAAAAAATTTTATATTTGATCAAAACTGCGGATAATATCTCGCAATAATTATTAGACACAATGCTATTTTCTACCATGACAATCAGTAAATGCTCTTGTACATATACCAACCTTATCACTTTTCTTTGACTTCAACATTGTGAAAATCTCTTTTATAGCTTCACCCTAAAATGAATTTTAGGTATAACTACGAGTTATTGCTACAAGTTAATGTCTTTACCTGTTGATGAATTTGTGCAGCATTCGTATATAGTATTAAAAGACTCCACGTATTTATAACAAGCTCTAATGGCATATCGATACTGGTTCCATTAAAAGCCATACGAATGTAGATGCAAATTTGAACCAACAAGACGAGCAACCACAATAAAAGCAGTGGTGAAAACAATACTGACAACTTATTAGCCAAGATTTTAGCTTGAAATACTGAGATTTAAATTCAGTCATTTTATCTACAAACAAGTCAGTTGATGTTATTTCCTGTCGTTGACGCAATTGCTGAAGATTCAGCGCCAATATTTTGCAAAGATATGAAAAGAAAATATAAGAAACTCCAATGAATAACGCCATATACACCAAACTTCCTAATTCAACGAATATATCAATTACATGTTCTTCAATGGTTTTACTAATGTTGAAATTGTGCTGCATTTCATCAAATGTTGCATTGACTGTTTTATTCCCCTTGTCCTGAATTTCATCAAATTTTGCATTGACTGTTGTTTCATTCCTTTTGTCGGTGAAATTGACCGCAATCAGCCAGGCAGTTGACACACATTTCAGAATACTTGGTATGCAAAAATGGAATATTAGTAACTTGCGTAATGTAGATTCGGTGCATTCACTAATTGGTAAAGCGTAAAACGTTTTGATGAGATCGCCAATTTGAGTCCATCTCACCATAAAGAAAATGGCTGTAATCAAAGACGGCAAGTTAAATACTATTGTCTCAGTAGTATTCATCAAATTCTTAAAATTTTTAACATTGAAGTTTGTCCAAAACAAGTATGTAAAAAGTGTAGCTTGCATAATAATGGTTAAGAAAAGGCGGCATTTCGTTGCCCGTATACGTTTGGTTGAACCAGTGTTCAGTCCATAAAAGCTCAATAGGAAGTGCAAGAAGTAGTTTGCTCTTCTTTGGAACATTTTTAGGGTTGTTACTTGAAAATTGCGTCGTTGACTAGGGGTTGTTATGGACAGAACTCGGTGGTTGATAAGCGGAGAGTAGACACTTGTTTGTGCTAAAATTGATTTATCGCGTGCCATAAAAACCTGTTGCTGTTGTGTTACTACAAGGTTGCTAAGTGCGTTTGTCTCTATCGATTTTCATTTTATTTATGGGTGGCTTGCTTCCGAACGAAGAAAATTGATTTTTCAATATAAAATATTAGGGGTAATGGTCCATTATACAAAAGGGTGATAATTTTCTTATTGGACATACATAAGCGGTGTATTAAGCAAATGTGAAGGTTGAGGGTAGTTGCATTATAGTTATAAATCCTTGTTAATTGTACATCGTATTTTTTTATTTAAACGGACATGCACTCCCTAAGACGCGTTAATATAGTATTACTCATCGATTCTTTGATTAAAAACTAAAGACGATATTTTTACGAACAATTTACTTGGTGGATGTGGTGGATGATGACACTGTCATCATCCACTTTGACCGAGGAGTGTTTGAATTTAATTCTACGAATATTCTACCCCATCCACGGAAAATCTGTGTGATGAGTTAGTAACGGTAAAAATAAATGGATTTGAGTACTAAACCGATTATTGGAGTTTTATTTTAATCGTAAACGAAGACAAGTCGCTGATGATGTGTAACATAGGGTATCGTACTGTGTACAACAAAGCCTTGTGTTTACAAGTGGTGCGCGGTGCTGTTGTTAAGCATGTAAAATGGCGACTCGATTCTTTCGCTTGTTTTCGCTATCAAGCTCGAGTTTGACCTAGTGATAAACGATAATATTAAAGCGACAACTGAACATTAAAGCGAGTAAGTTAAAGAATGAAATATCTAGCCAAGTTATACATACCCCATTCACACTGCACAAGTGGATGTAGATTCGTGCGTGATGCGAACACAAGCTTGTTCCACTGATCTATATCTAGAACCCAATATATATTGGGTCCTAGTCTATATCCAGACGGTGAACAGAGTTGGTAAACGTAATTTTCAGAACTCAGCTGATGTTGGTTGAGTTACACATTTTACTTACATGAGTTCAGGTAACATTCTAATAATTTAAAGTAATAAAGTGAATTGGTAACGTTTAAAAACTTTTTAATATAGATTTTTATTCACATTTTTTTTTTTTAAATTCCAGATGACAAATCCTTCTATCCCAATGAACGACACCAGAGAAGCCTCAAAAAGACACGAAAATGAGTATACCACGTTGATTGAATGTATTGATGAAAGTGATTGGTTAGCCCACATCTGGAGAGTGAATTTCATCCATCTAGTCCATCAAAAGGTAGACCATTATATTATACATATGTACGTTTTATTAGGAAGGAGGTGTGAGCTTTTTTAAAAAGAAAAATTGGGGTCTATGTGGTCATAAAGAGCTCAACTGAACCAAACATTTTGTTTTACGTATGAGGGTTATAGTTAACGCGTGAGGCTCGTCGAGGTACAGTTTTTCTTTTGGTGTAATGCAATCAGATTTACATTTCCTTAGTTAGTATAACAAAAACTTTACTGGCCCTAACTTTATTGTAGCTTACTTGGTGACACTTTGTGTTAAGAATTTTTTGATAAATGATTAGCATTTCTTTACATAACCAGTCACCTGCAATTTAGATTGATATTTTGGAAGTGAGTTTTCAAGCAGGAGATGAGACAATTTTCCAAATTGTCACAATTATAAGTTTTTCTCAATTTCATATTGTACTGTAATGAGAAATGTAATTATCAGACTGTTAACACACTTTTGCTCAAGTTTGAGCTGTACATTTCTTATTGATGTGAACATTTTTATTTTCCGGTTGGTAACCAATATGTCGAAATGTTTGGTTGTTATTCTGGCCTTACATTTAAAATAATGTGGCTAAAGTTTTGTTTAGAATTTAATGTTACTTGTCTGAAATATATGGTTTAATCCGTTGGTGTGAAGGACCAATTTGTGCGAAAGATCATTCATTGCATGCAGTTCTTGTTGTAACGCTCAGGATTACCCAGTGGTTTAAGAGTGCTTTCGGTGTGTGTAAAGTGTAAAGAATCGAGATACGGTTTTAGGTTTGAAATCAAATACTACTGACTTAAGCTATCTGAA
>JAQGAS010002099.1:0-12700 GCA_034686365.1 Pachymerium ferrugineum
GTGACGTCATGAGAAGGTGACGGAATAAATAATTATATTTATTTCTCACTTATCTTTAATTCTACTTAAGGGAAATACGTTTCCATTAAGTAGAGAAGCGTCTAAAGAAGGAGTACGCTTTAACTTCCTAAACTAGAGATATTTCATATATTTAGTGTTAGGGTTAAAGTTAGGGTTAACGGGACTTTTCCCGTGTATCCCTTCAAGTACACGTTACGGCAATATAATTTATATTGCCGGATTCCATACGATGCAAGGAATATGATTATTTAATCATATTCCCATTTCCATTTATAGGAAAGATGAATTTCCATCTTTTCTATAAATAGCAATTCGCCTATTGTTTAGGGATTAACTGGCCCTAGTTAATCCCTTACGTTCGCCTAACGTACAAAACGCCTTCGGGGCAATCACGGGGCTTTCCGTGATTGGCTCCTGGTCAGGTGATACCCCACGTGATACCTTTGGTATAAATAGGGGTGATTACCGGAACTCGCTCTCTCAGTCTTCCAATACAGTATACTTAACGTCTTTCGCTTTGGCTTCGTGATCAAGAAGCGGCGGACGATCTGTACTGTTCTGGGACTGAATCTTTAGCGGAGTTTTTAGGCTGCGATCTCTTGCGGATTGTGTTCCGTGTTCTTGTGCGTTTAGGTAAGTGTTTGTAGGCGTCCTGTAGTAACACGTGCGTGTTTACTACAGAAGTGTCGGTTAGCGGGTGGTGTTAGTAGTTGAAATACAGTTTGACTATTAACAGATAAGGGTGGATTTAACCGATCATCTCTCTCTTTATATCTTGTGTATATTAAAGACCAGTAATAAAATAACCTATTTTATTTGCTTCTTGTGGGTCAACAGTCCTCAGAGACTTGTTGAACCAACCAAATCGCGGCAGTTATAACTTTTAGTTGTAACTTCTGCTGTTGCGGCTCCTGTTTATAATTATTTTATATAATTATATCCAGCGCCGTCACATATCGTGTTTTATTCTCCAAGAATTATATGGGAAATTAATGTATACTGGAATTTGCAAGTGCAGAAATATCGAAGGCAGTTTATACTGAAGTTATCTAGTGAAAGTATCAAACAACTATTATTTAATACACCTTTAAGACGAATTTGAAGAGCTATTGAATCAAGAATTGTTGACCCAAACCATTGTAAAAGAAGAGGAGAAGATTGTTCATCTAGCCATTGTACAAGAAGAGGAGGAAACTTGTCAAATATTATCCTTTCTTCTCTAAACTATGTATCTGGAAAGGGTCAGGCGCCATTTATTCTCTTTTCGTGGCTTAATACCTGAGTACGATACCCTATTTTGAATTTGAGTTGTTTAAGTGTACATATATTGGGATTGAATACATTTTATTTGCGCTTTGTGTTAAAATGGCGTTGAAAGAGGGACCAGTTCTTGATTTTGAGAAGTTTAAGGGACCAGAAAATTATCGGGAATGGGCTAAGAATGTTGAAATGTTATTGCGCCGCGAGGGTTTACGTGGATTTATTGCCAATGTAGAGGCAGAAAAAAATTATTCCTCCTGATGATAAAGCCACATCAAAAGGAAAAGAATAATTACACCAAAGATAAGGATCGGGCATTATCGACAATTTATTTGTCCCTAGATCCAAATGTAAAACCATTAATTAGTGAGGTGGATGATCCACTGAAAGCATGGAATATACTTAAACAAAATTTTGAGCCTTCATCTAAAGCAATGATCGGACGTTTAATGTCTGAATTCTTTCTAGCACAAATGAAAACTGGTGAGGATTTACCAATTTACATTGCTAGATTAAAAGAAATAGTAAGAAGGCTAAGTGAATTGGACTGTGAAGTAAAAGATGTCCAGTTAGCTTACAAATTAATGTCAGGTTTACCTGCCAAATTTGAAATAATTGTGCAATCATTATATCAATTGCTAGATGATAAATTCACATCTGTAGCAGTTGAGGACAATTGCGGTAAATTAGGTCATATCACTAGGGATTGCAGAGTAAAGAAGAAAGATAATAGAGATGGAAAAGAAAAACAGGGTCGAACAAAATTTCAGAATAAGAAATCAGATGGTAGTTCAGGTTCAGGATCTACATATGTAGCTGATAGTTAGTTATTTGAATTAAATGCAGCTAGTGATTCAGTTAAATCTAGTGAATTTATATATGATTCGGGAGTTACACATCACTTTTGTTTTGAAAAACATTTATTCTGTAAATTTAAACCCATAATTAGACAAGTTAAACAAGAAAAGGGATCAATGGTTGCCAAGGGAGTTGGACAGATTGATTTGATATTAACTGATGTTAGTAATAAGCAAGTTAGAGTGATTTAAATTAAATAATGTTTATTATGTCCCTGAGAGCACTCGTAACTTAATAAGTCTAGGATGTATTCAAGAATCTAACTTTCGATTTGTTGGCAAAAATAACCAACTAATCATTGAAAAATCAAATGGACAGGAATTTTTGAGAGTCAAACGTATAGATCAATTATACATCGCAGTTGGTATGACATTTGGTTCAGAGTGTGTGACAAAAAATAAGAAAAAGAAAGTTACAATAATTTCACATCTGGAATCTAGATTAACTACATTAGATTTAGAAACTTTGCATAAACGGTGTGCTCATTTGTCAAAAGATGTTATTGTAAAAATGGTTAAGAATGGTATAGTGCATGGTATTGAAAATATAAACGAGAATATGTCAACTTGTCAATCATGAATTGAAGAAAAATTAAGAATAGGTCCATTTAAACATTTACCTGGAGTACGTTCTAAATGTCCACTTGAACTGTTACATATTGATTTATGGGGACCTGCACCAACTATTAGTTGCGGTGGGGCAAGATACTTCCTTTCGATAGTAGATGATTATTCTCGTTGGTTAGCAATTTTCTTTCTCAAAAAGAAGTCAGAGGCAATGATTAAGTTGCGAGACTTCATAGTAGCTATTGAAAGACGCTTAGGATTGTGAAGGTGATAACAATTCGCTCAGATGGTGGAATGGAATTTTGTTCGAATGAAGCTGAAGAATTATTTAGAGAAATGGGTATAGAGCACCAAAGAACAAATGAATATTCACCAGAAATGAATGGGGTTGCGGAAAAAGTAAATCAGGATGGTGTTGACGGTGTACGTACTCTCTTAATCTCTGCAAACTTAAATGCACGAGGCATTATTATGTTATACACATATAAAAAATAGATGTCCACATGCTACCAATCCAGATAAGACCCCTTATGAATTATTTTTTGGATCAAAACCAAACATTAAGCACTTTCATATATTTGGTTCACTGGCTTTTATTTATATTCCGAAAAGATATAGATCCAAATTGGAACCAAAGTCCAGAAAGGGAATACTATTGGGATGTGCAAGTTATACCAAAGGTTACCGAGTATTTGATCCAATTGACATTTGAGTACGTGAGTTAAAACACGTTAAAGTATTAGAACAATTACGAGGCAGTGATGTTATTTTTAAATCATCTACAGTTATTCCAACTATAGATGATATTCTAATGAATTCGGATGGTGAATAGAGTGATACTGATGAATTAACAGATGTGGTTCATGGTGATCAATCTAGTTACTTATGTGACTCATCAAGTGAGAAAGTAATTAGTAAGAAAATAGATGAAATCACATATAGTGACAGTGTAGGAACATCTAGGATTATAACTGAAAATATCGATGAGGATTTATTACCTAAAGACATTGGCTCAGAATGTTCAATGTTGAATACACCACAAAATGATGGCATATCAAGTTCAGATAGACGACCATCATTGGGTAATGCGATTCAGTGGAGACTTGAGGAAGTACCACATCGCATTGGCAATCGTAATGACATCTATTATTATCATGGGAGAGACAAGTGTAGATCATTGAGGGATATAGTAGATCTATGTGAATTAAAAGGTTTAACATATGATCCAAGTAAATTTAGTTTTTCAAGTTCATCTTTATCGAGCAGAGAAGAGAACTTTATGGCTGTTGTGTACAGATACCAGAAAACTATAAGAAAATGATTTCCTCAGGTGATAATTGTAAGAATTGGGAACTTGCCATGAAAGATGAAATGGATACTATGGCAAAACGCAATGTTTGGGAGAAAGTCCCACGTCAATCCAATAGACGCATAATTACAAATTGTTGGGTTTATGCAATTAAGAGGAATATAGATGGTACCGTAAAGCGCTTTAGAGCCAGATTAGTGGCACATGGTTTTCGACAGGTACAAGGGTTTGATTTTGAACAAACACTTTCACCTGTAATTGAGTTTAATTTAGTGAAATTATTCTTTGTTACATTAGTAATTATGAAGGGTTGGATATCTGTTCATTGGGATGTAAAATGTGCTTATTTGTACTCCCCACTGAAAGAAGAGATATTTATGGAGAATATTTACGGCTAATAATGTGCACATTGCTGAAGGTTTATACCTAAAATGCACAAATGAAAGGGTATTATTTTGACAATTGTAGGAAAAACCTTACGTGCTGCTTAACTATCCTGTGGGCGCCGCCATGTTTCAAAGATGGATTCCCGGAATTAGTTCCGGGAACCCAAATTACGCAAGAATACAATGAAATGTAATGCGGCTCTTGGCCAGATTACATCAAAAACCGCCCTTTTTTCTGCTTGCCCGCAACAAAATAGTACAATGTTTGAACAATGATTGCTATTGTTTGAGAGAGCGTTGCATGTTTTTACCGTGGCAACCTTTCTAAAATAATGCAATGAACAATTAAAAAAAGTTTGAACAAAATCGGAGGCAGAGGCTTGCAACCCTCCCCTTGTAAGTTCCAAATAATCCATCAAATATTCTCATAATTCATATCCGCACACGTCATTTTCACTTCAGTCATTAAAACAGTTCCAAGTAAGCCTAATGGAACATAAGAACACTTTTAGGAGTAAATCAAAAATTTAAACAGTTCACCAAATATAGACATTCTCTTCCTTAATTTTGTGCAGGCCCATAACCTGTTAGTTTCTTAAACTTCGTAATATGAAATAAATAGACTGGTTGCCACATATCACTCTTACATCCTTTACTCTTACATACAGAAGACATACAGATTACTATGGTAACATTACAATGCATATATAACAATGTTTCACTTTAACAGTTCCAAATCAAAAACGAGATAGGCTTTTCTAATCTCACTATAACCAAGAAAAGCAGCACAACATGAGTTGGGATCAAGCTTGGTTCTATGTACTGGAGGTGACCAGTAATAAACCAAACATCCAAACACACGAAAATAATCAACATCAGTTTTATATTTAAACCATAATTCATGAGGGGTCAATTTCTTAAGTCTTTTAGATGGAGCTCTATTTCGTATATGAGCTGCAATGTGCATTGCCTCTGCCCAGAAACGTTTGTGCAAACTACTATCCAATAGCAATGCCTTGGTCATGTTTAACAAGGTTTGATTCATCCTTTCTATTACCCCATTTGATTGAGGAGAGTAGGGAACAGTAAATTGATGATGAATTCCTTTGGTAGTAGTATAATCATTCTGTAATCTGGAATTAAACTCACCACCATTGTCAGTTCGAATGTTTTTAACATTCAATTGTTGAATATTTTCTAATTTGGTAATTAATTGTGTGAATGTTTGAAAGGTATCAGATTTTTTTGATAAAAATCTCACAAATACCATACGTGTAAAATCATCAACAACCACAAGAACATATCTTGATCCTGCTAGACTCAACTCTGGAAATGGTCCCATTAAGTCAGCATGTAACAATTCAAGTGGTTGGTGGGTTTGTGGACAATGAATGGACTTAAAGGGTTTTCGAAGTAGTTTAGCTTGGGCATAAATCTCACAAGTAAAATCTTTAACAGATGGAATGGTCAAGCCATTGATCATAGGTTGATCAGACAATTGTTTCAATACATTTAAATGCAAATGTCCATAGCGCACTGGCGGAAATAGGGGTAGTCAGGGTAGTCAATGACTACGGGCCCCGAGGACCAACGGGGCCCCGCAGGGGAAATTTTTTTGTGATTCGACGGCAATATAATAAAATTATCATAATTATCATAACTTTCATTGTAATTTTTTCATTTTTTTTTCAACCTAAATTTTTATAAGTAGGGGTAGGGGCCCCCAACCATTCTTGACTACCTTACACAAATTTATAGTTCCACCAGTGCCATAGCGTTTGTGCCTGTTCTAGAGAGCCTTGTTCAGCAGCTGCTAAAATTCTATTTGAAAACTGTAGTCTTGTATCATGAAGTTGATAAAGTCCATCAACAAATGGCACAGTAAGTAATAACAAATCTGTACTGTATCTAATCTCACAATATTCTGGTCGAAAATTTACTATGTAACCAGCTTGAGTTAACTTTGAACTGATAGTAAGTTTGTTGTTAGATCTGGCACAAAAAAGACTTCTGTTAATAAAACCCTCTCAGAAGCACTGCTTGACTGGTCCAAATGGTCAGGTCCAGTGCCCCTTACTGGAATAACTTCGCCATTTGTTAGACGGACTTCTCTAGTAGAGTGAGGAAAATATGATTCCAGAAAAGACAAATTGCTGCACATGTGAAGTAGCACCACTGTCTGTACACCAAACAGTAGGATTTCCAAAAGCTGTTGATACGTCACACACTTCACACAAAAGGGCGGTATTTTGGGGCATTTTCTTTGGTGTTGCCTTTTGTTCCTTGACGAAATTGGTTCTCCTTGGTGTCCTGTTGCTGGTGTTAGGTTGGTTTGATCGAGGACATCTACAGTTCTTCGCGATGTGTCCAAGTCGACCACAATTGTAACATCATCACAACGTCTGGTTGTGGTTTGGAATTGTCTACGTTGAGTGTTTGTAGCACAAGCAGCTTCAGGAGTTTCACTAATGGTATTATGGCGAATTTCCTCTGCAAGAAGGGCAGTTTTCAATTGTTCAACTTTTAATGTTGAAGATTTTCTGGTTTCAAAAATTCGTACAACATCTGCATAAGTGGGTAAAAGGCCCTTTAAAACTAATCCACAAAAAGTGGCCTCAGGCATATCCAGATTTAATACAACTCTTTTTTGTTTCAACAATATGGCACGATCAATGTATTGGGAAATTGTTTTTGTTTTTATCATTTTTAAGGCACAGATTTTAACTTGAACATCTAATTTAAAGTGATCTTGTTTGTCTTCACAATACGTAGCCAAAGTTGTCCACATGTCAGCTTCAGTTGAACAGTGCATCACGAATTTAGCAGAGGTGGTTCCTAGTGACATTACAATTGAATATCTGCTTCATCCCAAGTTGTACGGGAGGAAGGTGGCTCAGGAGGTTGATCGCTAATGGCTAGCCAAGCCTCCTTAGCTTGTAGCAAGGTTTTAAGCCTGAAAACCCATAGGTGATAATTGATACTTTCCCATTTCTCAATTGTAGCAATAACTGGATCTGCTGCAGCTGTCATAACTTAGTCATAGTAATTCATAATAATTTAAATCAGGCTTAAGATGAAATGGAACAGGCTTAGGCTCAAGAATATAATGTTCCAAAAAGTCTTAAAATTTTCTTAACACTTATCTTCTGAGATCCATAAGTGTTGGTAATACAATACCTTAATAAATCCAGCATGAAATGCCATCATGAAATGATTCTCGCATGAGAGAAATCACTTTAAAAAAAAAGCCAGAAAAATTTAGCTGGGTCCATAACCTGTATTGGTAGCAGAGTAAAAGATGACTTAACTCATAGAGATTTTGGTTGAAACTGAATTTTTATTTTATAACAATGCTTATGATGTTATACCACGAACCATGCGTGCTGAAGATTGTTGTATATGCTTTAATTGCCAACACCATGCATAAAAATCGTCCTAAAATTTTTCTTAAGTTTAGACTTAGGTCAAAATTTAAGATCCACTTAAGTCGTATTCATAACCGATTCTTAGCACAGTCTTAAGTCATTAGTTGATGTGCTGCAAAGCAAATCTTAAGTCACCTCTGGCAATCGCTTAGGATTTGGCATAACTTTAGAAAGAATATCTTTTAGGATGTTTTTATGCATGCAAATTTTGGACTTAAAATTTTGCTAAGTGCAAAAAAATGCCTTAGGAATGTTTATGCATGCTACCCCTGGTGTTGTATTCCATATACAACCTCTTGGAAAGGAAAGAAGTTAAGAGATTAAACACTCAGTGCTTCTTCTATGACGTGACAGGGTTATGTGTGATCATAACCACTAGCCACGTATACGGAATAACGTCAGTAGGCTGCGTCATGTGGCACGGGAGATATAAATATTAGAAATATTTATTTCTCTTGCTATTAATTACATTTAACCCCTTGAATATATTCCAAGTGAGTACATTTAAAAGTACAGAGTTATATGGATTGAAGAATTCATATATCAGGGTTTTATATTTATTCAGGTAAATATAGGGCCATTAGGGTTAAGTTAGGGAACATGTGTATTCCTGGGAATACACATGTGGGCAATAAGTTTAGTATTGCCCAATTCCTGTCGGCGCCAGGAATATAATGATAACATTATATTCCTGATAAATATTAAAGGGAAAAATATGTTTGCATATTTTCCCACACCTATTGCAATGGAATTATCTAGGCATAGGTAATCTCTTGCACTCTCTGACGTTTTAGACACCTGTAGACTTTCAAGGACGTGCTCCCTGATTGGCTATGGATCACTTGAGACCCCCTGTTATACCTGTGGGTATAAAAGGGGTGGCGACCACGCGCACGTTTCTTTCTTTTTAGTCTTTCATATCAAATCTGCACGTTTCGACCTGCTTTGTCCTGTCTTTGTGAGTGGCCAGATCTGGGTTTTGTGCTATTGATTGATTGATTAAATATTAATTAGCGGAGTATTTAGGCATGCTTAGTGATCGCGTCTCTTGCGTGTGTTGTGTCCGGTGAGTATTTGTAGGCATTATTGTCGGCAAGTGGGTGGTAGAAATACGTGTTGTATTTCTAGACAAGGTGGATATTTGCCGAACACCCTTTATTGTATTGTTGTGTCTTGTGTATTCCAACTGGTATTATAGTGGAGAACCCACTATAATCTGTATAAAGTGTATATTTTGTGTATTGTACTCAAATAAATAAACAAGTTAATTTATTTCTATTTCCTCTCGTCAATTGCCCCTAGAGGCAATTGAACAATCTCATCGCCCTTCTCTACCTAACCGTAGATAAGTGGTGTTAGGGCTCTGACTAATTTATAACTTTATGGTTATAAATAGCTACACCGTTACACCTCCATGTCAAATGGTGTAGGAAACTGTTGCTTTTACTTCATTAATTCCATAAATTTTCATGTGATTTCTAAAGTTCATGCTGTTGAATTCCAATTGTCATCTTATTGAATAGAAAAGGAGATGTAAAAGGAAGACATCTTAACACAGTGAAGTTGAACATGAAAGTGTAAGTTTAATAACAATATTTACCACTAGGTGGCATAACATTAAAATACAGGATATAAAGCTACAACATCAATATGTTTATGTATATAACAATAAACATAAGCTATGGTTAAATAAATCAATATTAACAATAGTAGTACAATATGTATCACAACAGAAAGACTAATTTAATGTGGGATGAGAAACTGGTTGAAGGAGTTTGTTGCAAGTTGCAATGAAAAGAATTGTCAAACGAATTAATAAATTCTTTTAATAAAACCTTCAGTAACAAACCAGGTAAAACTAACTTGATGGATTTTAAGATAAAATTTATCAAGGAACCTAAGGGTGCAATGTGAAACACCGACCGAAGCAACCTGGCCGACCAGAGTATGTGACTCACCGGTTGCCCTAAGCCCAGCGTTCTGAAAGTCGTAAATAGCGACCGAAATGATACTTCGGTCGCAACCACTATGCCCCTATATCTTCTGTCGAGCATTTGGTCATTTGCAAGATGGCGGCCTCCAGTAGTAGCATGCTACTTCTCTTTCAATGTGATGTTTGTGGTTTTTGTGGCAAGATGGTGGCCTTCACTGGTACATGTACCAGTCATATTTATTTAATGTTTTTTTTTACTTTATAGAGAAGTTTAAAATGGTTTTGTTTACATCAATTGTAGTTAAAATGTTTTTGATTAGTTAATTTTAGACTTAGAATAAATATCTACATCATTTTGAACCCATATACGCCCCAAACTGTTCATTGATGCACCGAACGACCAAGCGACCACTGACACTCTTGGGAAAACCTGGGCTGCCCATAACCGGTCGAGTGGTCTTGTTTCAGAATGCACCCTAAGAAATGTCCATACCAAATGTACAACCCAGCAAAAAAGGCCATCCTTCAAAATTTGGTAGATGAACTTATAAAATTATGACTGATGCAATCTTCTACCAGTGTTTACTGTAGCCACCTGGTTATCATACTGAAACCGGACAAGACCTACAGGTTATGTGAACGTATATCTGGTTTAGTTGGGAAAATGAATAAGATGGTTGCCCTTTTTGTCAAGTTGTCTAGGCTATTGACTATTCCAGAAATGAAACAAGTTTTCAGTGCCTTAACTGTTCCAGTTAGTAGTACTATCTGGAATCAGGAAGTGCTTTTGCATACCCGTGAATTAAAACAAGTATATAATTGCATTATCCGAATTATTTTTAAATTGCGTAGATTGGATTCTATTACTCAGATTTATAAAATTAATAATTTAATGAACTTTTACTCTTAGATTATACTGATTTAAAGGCTTTAGCCAGAATTGTTCATGATCCTGATTGTACTGCTGGAAGAGCTGATTGCTCTTTCCTCTCAGATCAATCTATTAGATCTTGCTGTCAATGGACCATTGTTAGCAAAAAGATCCTGAAAGGCAAGTGGGAAAAAATTTTTCCCTACAGAGTTTTTCACAAATGGAACCATCTCCCCTTTCAACTCCGTAAATCTGTGTTTGATTGCAGTAATATACGCTGTATTTTTAATTGTAGCCATTGTAATGATAGGTTAAAAGATTTCTTAATTTGTAACCAGTGATTCTTTTTATTTTTTATTTTTTATTGTATCTACCATTTGTACTTTTAGTGCTTAAAATGAATCTAATATATATTTACCAAAGTCACATGACCTTTTCATTTAACAATACAAACAATGTTGGTTTTGCGTCACCTACGTCCGCTTATATCTTGGACTTCCCGCGGTTGACCAATTGCCTGTTGTACATCTTTGGGAAGCCCAAGAACCGTAGATGATGTAAAAAAATCTTAGAATTGCCAAATTCATCACCCAGCCAGAGATATTAGCATTTTAAGTTTTGCCTTTAAGCGATGTGATTGGCTACAAGTTGCGATGACGTTGCAAATTTTTAAAAACTCCGCCGAAAAAAAAATCAAGGACATTGTTAGACTATTACGAACAATACTAAAGTATATGTTAATTAGACTGTTATAAACAATACGTGGTTTTCTTGAAATGGCGGTTAAAAATTTATATCGATCGATTGGATATGAGCGACACTTATCGTTGTGCAACTTATAGCAAAACATCAAGAAGTAGGAATTATTAACTGGAGTTGTATAGAGCGATTGGATATGATCGACATTTACCTTAGAGTTGCAAGTCAAGTAAATGTACATTTTTCAAGAGGTTGCATATATTTGTACAACAAAAGTGTTTGTTTTTCACCAAAAAAAGATGGTGCTAGAGCATAATACAGTAGTAGACTGGGGTAGTGAACAGCAACCATTATCTGTATCTATTTTAAAACATTAGATGCCAGTGTCCAAAAACCAATGGTTGATTTGGATTTGGCATAAAACAGATCAGTGAGATTTATTTTTTTTGGCCGGGAAGACTTAATTATAATTTTATAGATCGGTAGCGATGTGAGGAGTTTATCTTTCTATATCTCATGTGATACAAATCGTTTTATAAAATGTTGCAAGTGTTTATGAAAAGAATCACGTGCACAATATTGAAAAAAAACAGAAAACAAATATACATATAAAGTAAAATATCACACCATATTAAAAAAATACTTTGTACTAGCTATCTGCCCGTTGCGAAGCAACGGGTGGATAGCTAGTTAATAATAATAAAAAAATAATAAATTGTACACTATTAATATTAATATGGTTCTCCAATTTTTAATTCTAACACCAAAAACACGCTCCGGCTACTGAGAACTTCTGTTAACCATGTCTTTCACAAAGCCTTCTGTATTCCTCCTTGCCACTCGGTAACAGCTACATGCACCAAATATGGCCTACTAAATTTCAATAACCTTCTTAATTACAATGACTGTGTGGAAATTGCCAATGCCCTTTTAAATTCCAATCATCCTTGCCATAATATCAAATCTTATTACCTGTCAGACGCAGACTATTATACCACCAGAAATTACACTTTTGAACTCCATATCCATCGCTCCAATTTTCTCGATAAATTCTTTCCCTACCATGTTTTTTCCGTGTGGAACACCCAATCATTAGTTTCTCTCTGCTGTTACATGGACTGAAATCTTTTAGTGAACTCAGCACTTGTTTATTATATGCCTCTTCTTGATAACTGTTGTGTATACACTCTTAAAAATAAAAGGTATGAAAAGGTAAAAATGTTGCATAAATACCCTAGGGGTGTAAATCCTACCTTTTATGGTGCTTGAAAGGTAGCTACAGCCCTGAAACTACATCCAGCTATGACGTTTCAATAGGATGGGTGTATATAGGTGTAAACACACACAATATACCTTAATAGGTGTAAAAAGG
>JAQGAS010002100.1:0-12681 GCA_034686365.1 Pachymerium ferrugineum
CGTTTTTGTTAACTCGTCTTGTGTTTCAGCTAACAACTTTTCCAAAGCATTTTTAGTATTTAGTAGTTCAGTTCGCTCCGCGTCCATTCGCCATAGTTTGCTCTCGGATTTCTTTATATTCTCTTCAGATAATGCCTTTTGATTTTCATATTCTCCAGTTAACTAGCAAAGGAGAAATTAGTGCAAAATTATAGTATGTTAAACGCCAAAAATATATATACCTGTTGCAAATGTTGTTCAGAATTATGCAGCCGGCTTGTCATCTCCTGTAACTTTTTTTGTAAGTCGTCTATGGTCGAACTTAAGTTTCCAACCGTATCTTTCTAATGAGGATAATAGAATGAACACAGAAAAGGCTGTCAATTTATTTTTTTCCTTTATAATTACCTCTTCTTTCAAACAGTTTTCGAGTTGAACAAGTTTAGTTTCCAAATTGCTACTATTCTGAGTCTGTTTACACAATTCGTCTTCTAATTTTTTCTTCGCAGACATTTGCTTGGACATTTCTTTCTCTGTCTGGAATAGTGTTCAATAGTTAGCAAAAAAATAAATTAAATGAAAAATGAAACAGGTCTAACGATAACTTCTTACTGCAGCATTTTTCTGCTTGTATTTTTGCAATTCAGTTCTCATTTTTTCTGACTCCGATTTGACAACTGTTATTTCGTTTTCCAACACCGACTTCATGTTTCTTTTTTCCGACTCGTACGCGAAAATTTGTTCGTTCTGCAAACCCAAATATTGTTTTATCAAATACCATATTAATTTTAGCAACTTTCTGACTATAGTTGGCTCAACTAACAAGCCAACGCTAAATATTGCTAAAGTGCATAGTATGCCTTTGCATGTTCTCAAATACCCTACAGAGGAAGTAAATATTCTAGGTCGTGGTCAATCTCATGGGTATGCAAGTTCTCGAATAACCTCACAACGAAACGTGAGGTCCTTAATAAGAATCTAAATTTAGATTCTCATTAAGGACTATTAGTTTTTTGTAAATTAAAAAGAAGTAGCCCAGTTATCGTTCCAAACATACATTAAAACCATATTGACATTTAGTCTATATAAGTATTAAAAATAAATACTTTTGTTTTCATATCAGCCTCCAATTTCTCCACTTTGCACTGACTGGAAGCCAATTTGCTTGCCATGTCTTTGACAGTTGTTTCCATTTTAAGACATTTGTCGTTTGCTGTTTTCAGTTCATGTTTGGTCTACAACATCAAATACAATGAATAATTAAGTAATCTAAGTTTTACATGTAACCTTTCTAACCGCTTGCAACTTTTCGTGTAAACTTTCTAATTTTTTGGTGCATTCTTTAATCTGGAGTTCAGTTTGTTTTTGTTGTTCATTAAGCTTTTCTTGCACTGTTGCAGTTTCTTGTTTCAGTTGTTGAATTGCAGTATTAGCTCCTTCACCAGCTTCGATTTTCGCATACAAATCGGTTCTTTCAGATTCCAAACGAGAATTCGTCTCTTTGTAATTTTGCAAGTCTTTCTCCAATTCATGAATCTTTGATTCCCTGGTAAAAAAATATTATAAATTAAAATTTTAGCGTTTTAGGAAAAAAATAGGAGAAATTACTTTAACTGCATCTCTCTCGTATCAACTTCAATCTTAGAATCTTTGTCCCATAACTTTTGCTCTAACTCTTCACATTTAACAGTTTGTTGTTGAAGTTGGGTTTGTAGCAAGTTTAATTGGTCTGTTAAGAGAGTCAGCTTTGACTCCGACTCGTTTAAATCAGTCGTCGTCTGTAATTTTAAGATATTGGTAACGTATAAGGAGACTATACTTGTTCATTACCTTTTCCAAATTTAAAATTGTTTCATTGAGTTGCTGCTCCCTTTCTAATAAACTTTCATTTAAAACTGTTTGATTCCTTTCACTTCCTATTTGAACTTCTGATAATTCATCCTTAGTTATTCTCAGGATTTCGTCTCTCTAGATGAAAACTTTTGTCAATAACCATTACAAATTATAACTTGTATTAACACTACTTTCAAAATTTCTTCTTCTAGGTTTTTACACGTTTCAGAAAGTTCTTCTAGTTTAGAGTCTTTCGAATTCAAGGTTTGCTCAAAATTTTCTTGATCTTTTAATTTAGATGCTGTTCCAGCTAAAGCCATTTCCAAACGCGTAACTTTTGATAATAACTCTTCATTCTCTGTAATCTTTGCTTTTAGTGATGCATGCAACTCTTGACTACCGGAAGACTTTTCTAATAAATTAGTTTTTAATCTGAAAAAAGTAAACTTCAGAAAAAATTCGGGTTGAAGAATCCCTATAACCACCTTTCTAATTCTTCTAGTTTCGGTGCTGTTTCCAATTGATCTTTCAAATTCTGAGTTTCACTTGCTAATTGCGAATATCGCAATTTCATCTCCTGGTACTTTTTATCTAAGTTTTCTTTTTCTTCTTCTTTTTGTGATGCAGTCTTATCCATTAATGTTTGAACTTGAATCAATTCTTGCTGAAGAACAGCAACATCATCAGCGGCTGGTCTATACAGATAGTAAATTGACATGAATATCAGAAGAGAAAAAACAAAAAAATTACACCTTTGTTGTAATTCGGCTTCCAAGCAGGAAATATTTTCTTGTGCTTGTTTTAAAACTTCTTCCACAGAAGACTTAACACTCAAGGCACGATCTGCATCAGCTTTCAAATTGGAAACCTCTTCCACCTGTTTAGTTTACTGTTAATTTCAAATACAAGCGCGAAAAAATTTTCATTTACAAACCAATTCAGCTGCTTCGTGTTCTAATCTCTCTTTATCTTGTTTCAATACAGTATTCGTGTCAAAAGCTTCTGACAACTGTTTTCGTAGTAATAAAACCTCTGATGACACTGAAATAACGTGTATGTAAGTATGTAAACTGTATTAGCAAACTTGAGATTTACTTAGTGCTTTGGTCTCTTCGAGTGATTTAATTTGAATTTTGTAAATATCTTCTAATTCTGTCTAAAATTGATTTTAAAATTTATTAGGACCCTCCTATTATTATTACTCTTTTAAATCATACCTTTCTTTCACCGTCACCTTTTGATGACATCACTTCCACTTGCAGCCGCTGAAGTTCTCGCATTAAATCATCTGAATGGTGCTTTTCTTCCTACAATAATAATTAAATTTGAAGGAAGGGAAGCGTTTAAAATATAAAAGGCATACCCGTAAAGTTGTGTTCAAGTTTGCCACCTCTTGCCTTAAGATTTCCAAGTCCCCATTTTTTTGTGTAACATGATATTCTGAATAATGGTCTTGTAATTCCTTTCTAGTTTTCATTTTCATTCTACAGACTGGACACAAATGATGACCAGTATTATTCTCTTCTGAATGACAATCTTCATAGTGAGAATGAAGCTCTTCAGCTGAAGGAAATCCTTGCATACATGTTGGGCACAAAAACCCCTAAGAATGGAAAATAGGTACTTTACATTTGATAACGAACTATAAATAGTGTAATACTTCAGCACTCTGGTCAGCATCACTGACATCAGGTGACAATGTTCTGTGTGGTGACTGCGGAGGAGTTTCTCGCGTCTGAAAATAAAATTACATTATGAAACTAAACCTTTATTTTTTATAACTTACGTCCTTACCCTTTCAGGTTCACGTATTCGATTAATTATTCTGTTGAAGTTAAACATTTTTCCGCTTAGAGTAACATTTGTATGCACAATATTTTCAAGCATGAGAAATTAATGTGTAATAAAGATAAGTTATTCATTTAATTCAGTTATAGCATTCATAATTTCTTATTTAAATGTTAAGTATCAGGATATAAATTGTGTCACTGAGAGCAAGCAAGTGTCTTTATACGTCAGGAAATTTTCTTTGAAATTGGATCCTTGGCCACAGTTTTACCTCACACTTTCCGTCATAATTTAAACTTTTCCTAAAAAAAAATTTTCTCTATTAAGCTATAATTAAACAGAAAAGATATATTTAAGATGAACATACCCCACTAAATCAAAATATGAAATCGTTTTCGTTTTCAACACCAGAGGTCGACACTTAACAGTTACATCACGCGCACAACTGCTCATGTGACAGGTTTTAGCCAATCATTGACTGTAGCGTCATATGATTGTTCCGGCCACATCCATAGTGCGTTTAGGCAGTTAGGCTTAGTGAAAACTTGAAAACTTGAATTAGTAGACACGTGGACGTTTGCAGTGGTAACTGTTCTAACATCGTGTTAGGTCTTATTAGCGCTTATAACCGTTCTTTAGTTACTGTTTTATCAAAGGTACGTATTTGGGTTTGGTTTTGTACATTAATTTAGATAATAAGGCTTTAAATTTGAGAAGTTCGTTGGGTAAACGTTTGTACAAAAGTAAAATGAAAACCGGGGTGTAGGGTTTCCTTTTATCGCATTATGGGTTTAAAATGAAGTTGGAAGTTCCATATCCCAAGCTTAAGACTGTAAAAACTATTTAATTAATCTAGTAGTTCAGTTAAAATAGAAGTTAGTGCTTCATTTGTGTTGTAGGAATCAAATTTAAGCCTGAGAAATTGCAACGTAAAACCGAATATTTGACCTTTTTTTTTTTTTTTATCTAGTAAAACATGAGTTCTTCAGTTTGCTATAAATGCAACGAATCCGGACATTTCGCTCGTGAATGCCCACAAGGAGGTGGTGGCGGCGGTGGTGGTGGAGGTAGAAGAGGAACGGATTCGCGAGGAGGCGGCGGAATGCGTGGTAAGTAATAAAGAAAGTAGCCATTTTTTTTTCTTCCTTTTCTTTGGATTTTATACTTATTTTTCTTTAAAAATAAATAAAAACTGTCTGTAATATCATTTTAACGTTTTGAGAATGAGATGGTTACACCAGGGAAAAAGTTTGACTTTACTTTAATAAATTGTTAATGATTTTACTTTAGCCTCGTGCTACAATTGCAACAAGTCAGGACATCTGGCTCGTGACTGCCCTGAGAACGCCAAGACTTGTTACCTGTGCGGAAAAACGGGACACATTTCGCGTGATTGTGACAAGGGTGACGACCGCAGGGTATTACTATTTTAGCATTTGAGGTTTTCCTAATACTAATTTTTTTTTTTTTAAATAAAATTATTACAACATAGGGGTCGTCTTCTCGCCAATGTTACAGATGTGGAAAGGAGGGCCACATCTCCCGTGATTGCCCTGAGAGCTTCAAAGACGACAGGAAGTGTTATAAATGCTCTGGTATTGGCCATATCGCTCGCGACTGCCGCGAATCCAATGCCAATGGCAGTGGTGATCGGTAAGCTGATTGTTGCGAAATGTGCAGATTAAAATGAATGTAATGGTTCAAGAATTTGTACAATTGAATAAGAAGATTGTCAGTTTTCCTTTGCTGAATTATGTTTTATTAAAATAACACTTTTAAGTGGTACTATGACATTAAGTCTTAGATTTTGTAACTAAAATTCGAAATTCATTATTCATTAAAGCTTAAATTGGTTAAATTTGGATAAATTATTTTTAATTGTAAGTACAGATTTAGGGGTTTCCCAAAACGTATAAAATTTAAAAAATAATTAAGTTTTGTTACGTATGGTGGATCAAGTCTTAGAAACGAAAGAGTCTACAGCCGGAGTACATTTGTTAATTCTGTTCATGTTAAATAGAATCGTGAGTTACGTTGAGGTTTTAAAATTAATACCTAGATCTTAACGGTTAAAAAATAAGCCCTAAAGAAGCTAAAAACTTATTCCTACGGGTGGATCAATCACTTAAAATTTTTATTTTTTGCGCTGTCTTTTTTCATAATGATTGCTTCGTTCTAACCTTAGAGGATAACAGTTCTGCTGCGATTTCATTTCTTCACCTTCGTGTGAATAATTTTAATTTTATGCCACATAAATCAACCTCTAGAACTTGGAAAAATTAAAACTGAGTTTTACACTAACAGCACGGGAAAAGATTCCTCTTGGAAAGACGTCAGTTTTTATAATTTAATACAAGTAATTTTTATTTATTGTAGTATCGAATTATGATACAATTTCCTAGGTATACTTTATGTTGGAAGCGGAAAGCGGATGGCCAGAAAAGAATTTTGTTGCTGGCGGTTTTAACAGTTTTTTTGCTGCATCGAGATATCCATTCATTACTAAAGAGAAGGAAAAAGGTTAGCAATCTGGTTGTAAATAGATATGTTGCTAAGAAAATGTCTTAATAATTACACCAACCGGAATTTTGAGAAGAGCCGAGAGCGTTTGGAAAGGTGTAACTTCAGGTATTGGCGTTCATCATGGGTTTTTAAACCGTCTCTTGTCTAACTAATACTTGAATTAAAAATTAGGTTAACTCGTGTTACTTTTATTATTTTTTACACAAAACAGGAATCGAATGGAGAAAGATTTGGTCTACTGTTTCACATCGTGAGCAATAGTTGATCAAAAAAAATAATAATGTGTAATTTTTAGGAATTCAAATTTGATGGAAGGTCATGCACCTAGGAAAGGAAGCAGCAGATCCTAACTGCTAAGTAAACAAATATTTTTGTAGTCATTTCATTGACAGACTGAATAGCGGTAAGGCTAGTTATAGGAACTTATCCGGAATTCTCTATTGGCTGCCTTTGTACTTTGGTAGTAAAAAAATTAAAGAAAAAATTAAGAATTTAGTTAGTTTGTTGCGATTGCTTTTCAGTTTTCATCCTAAACTTTTAAACATCGCGATCCTGAATTTTAAAATATTAATACTTTAATGATCGTTTAGCATCGCTTGTTATGTGAGCAAGAGTATATAGAATATACGTTGTTTCTATATGCTCTTGGTATCAGCAATACCACAACCGTTTAACATACAAAATGCGCAGTACCATAAAATAATCTACTGTTTAAAAAAATCATTACTTTGCTTCTG
The DNA here is from genome assembly GCA_034686365.1 of Pachymerium ferrugineum. Lineage (NCBI taxonomy): Eukaryota > Metazoa > Arthropoda > Chilopoda > Geophilomorpha > Geophilidae > Pachymerium > Pachymerium ferrugineum. The sequence goes on from JAQGAS010002100.1 coordinate 6,861, forward strand.
TATGACTAAATGTTAACAAAAAATCTGATTATGAGTTAAACAAAAATTATAAAAATTTAATTTGATTTTAACGATAAATGTATGTAAGTTTATAGTGGATTAAATAGCCTTATGCTATAAACTACAGTTCCGGACGGAAGCGTCACATTTTTGTGAAAATAAGCACTCTCTTCAGACATTTCCTCTGGTACTTTTAAGCCTAGTTTTCAGTGGTTTGCGATTGCAACAGTCAGCGCACCGTGAACCCCACGCTTGCCGCAATAATTGCACGGAACCAATCAGAGATCCTTTCGTCATCAGAACGCGCCGTCTACAGTCCGTTTAAAGCGAAGAGTTGTATGTGACGTCAAACACTTGGTTTCGTGTGCAAAAGCATCCGCGTGCCAGGTTTAGGGTGCGGAGAGGAGATCGCCTCCCATATTGAATCGTGAATTTCGATATTTAACGGCAATTTTTCAAGTTACGGTAAGTTATCTTCTTGCTAGCCAGTTTGCTACGTTGAGGTGATGAGGGCAAAGAATGTTTTAAAATGTATTTACCGAGAAAATTATGATCTTTTACTATTTTTTCACACTGGCTTAAAAATGGCGGTAAGACTAACCCAGGACTACGTCGCAGGTGAAATTGGTTAAACCTAGCTTCATTATCATCAAAACTACATTCTATTACCACAAGCTATATAAAAAATACTTGATGGCAACTCGCAGTGATAATTTTAGTGTAAATATTGTAAGCAATAGTTACTGAAAAGTGACTAAAATACTCGCCGACAGCATGGTGGTTAGGCTTAATTAAAATTTTGATTTTAAAATTATTCCATATTTTTTTGTTTTAAGATATGCCAGCTTGTAAACAATTTTTGTAAAAACAATATATGTGCAGTGGAGGATTGTAATCTCGTAGAGCCGATATTAATTACTTTTTTTTTTTGAGGTTTATTCGAGGAAATCATAATGACAGTGCCACTAAAAATTTTATCGAATTTTTTCCGATTTTAAAATTGTAATTGGGGGAAACTAGTTCGAAGGTCGGTTTAAACTTAGTTGTATATTGATTGTAAATGACTGGTGGCGACGTCTCGTGCTGACCTTGAATAACAAGCGGGTCACAGCGTCTTTCGATTATTTCCGGATGTTGTATAAATTCCAATACATATTAAAAATAACTCCCGTTTATTTATTTTACCAGTGAAAAACCATGAGTTCTTCAGTTTGTTACAAATGCAACAAGACGGGACATTTTGCCCGGGAGTGTCCCCAGGGTGGCGGCGGCGGCGGCGGAGGAGGAGGAGGAGGTGGTGGCGGACGTGGTGGCCGAGGCGGTCGAGGAGGCAAGAATGACGGCCGTGGAGGAGGATTGCGAGGTAAGTTCGTGTTTGTGTGTGTGGAATGAAAGATGACTGAATCTTTAGACAAAACTATTCACTATTTTATGTTTTGAATGAAAGACTTTTTTTCCCGCCTGGGTGTAGCGGCATCTGGTGAAAACATTCAACAGAATTTCTGAATTACTCTTATTTCCTGGAAAAAAGGGTTGGTTGGTGACAAGTGAATGCTTGAGGTGAAATTTGGTATGATTAATTGTCCTATCGTACGGTTTTTTTTCCTTAATACGCGTGGTTGACGTTTTGTCTGTGTGTAAAATATTAACGCTAGAAACTGATGGTAAACAACATTTTTTTCTTTTTCGTTTTTCTTTCCCTCCATACCTTCCTTTGTTTGTTTGCTGTTGTGCATTTCCTTAGAGAAGTGCTACAAGTGCAATCGCATTGGCCATTTCGCCCGCGACTGCAAGGAGGAGCAGGACCGCTGCTACCGATGCAACGGTGTGGGTCACATTGCGAAGGACTGCACCAATTCGCCAGATGAGCGTAAGTCACCGACCAATCGTGCCAAAATAAAAATGATTAGCTTAATGCAGTAGAATGTTGCCAGCTAATCGCAGGAAAACTATTTTAATATTTATTACTTTATTTCAATTTGCTTTTGGTCAATAGTGGTATTTAAAGCAATCTTTTAATTGTTTTATAAATTTGCTTTTTATATAGCTTTAGAATTTTTTTTTACCAGAAACTTTTAATTCACAACATTTTTCGTTTAGCTTCTTGTTACAATTGTAACAAGACAGGACACATTGCGCGAGATTGTCCGGACAGCACGAAAACATGCTACGTTTGTGGAAAGTCGGGCCACATTTCCCGTGAATGTGAAAAGGATGATCGCAAGGTATATTAGTTTGAACATTTTTTTTAAGAAGTTTGGAATATGTTAGGCTTGTATAATGTGTACTATTATTTTTGCTACTTTTGCTGTACTTGCAGTATCATCAGGGTTTTTCTCGACAGTGTTACGTATGTGGAAAGGTGGGCCATATCTCCCGTGATTGCCCTGAAGGCGATAAAGATGAAAGAAAGTGCTACAATTGCTACGGCACTGGTCATATTTCTCGCGACTGCCCTGAATCCAATGCAGCCAATAGTGGTGATGATACCGTGTGCTATCGGTAAGCGGAAAAAGCGAAATTAGCACTAAAAAATTCGCAAGTAAATGTTTTGGGCAAAGTGTAAAATTGAATAAGCAACAGAAGATTGTTACGTTTTTTTTCTTACCTTTTTTTTTTTTTTAATTTTTTTAAAATTTTTGAACCTTTAAGTGACGAAAACCAAAACGGTTTCTTGCTATTAACTTTTATTTTATGATTATTCGTTCCATTTTAAAAACGAAAATTTAAAAAGACGATAGTAAATCCCAGTTTTGTAAGATTGTGCTATTAACATTTCAGCACAGTTTTAGTATTTTCTTATTTTAAAAAGAAGTTATTTCAAAGTATGTTGGCGCCCCGCATGGTTTCAAAATCTGCTATTAAAAATTATAATACACAGTAATTTTCAATTCCCTTTTATTTAGTATTATTTTTTTTAGTTATAATTTTAAATATCTCTCATTTGCATTCATTCGGAATTTAATTTGAAAACTCGAATAATTTGCAAGTTAGAGACTATTTGATTTTAAAAAAATCTAACACGAACATTAATATTTGTAATATATGTTTTTGGGCACGTTTTTGGCTCAACTCGAGCATTCGTCTGCTTCCATTTCAGTTGCAACGAAAAAGGTCACATGGCAAGGAACTGCCGAAAATGTTTCAACTGTGGCGAATTCGGCCATTTTGCCCGCGAGTGTGAGCAAGCTGCTTAAACCAAAGTTGCAACATCAAACAAAAATAACCAAAATAATATCTTTTACCTTCCACAACAAAATATCCCACGTTGCAGCCTGTTTGTTCTAGAGTCAGTTAAAAAAAAATACAAAATTAAATTAATGGCGTCACCCAATTCATTGTAAAATCCACTTCCGGAGGGAAATGGGATGATGACGTCATTGTTGCCACGTCCACATGTGGTTATAAATTGGCGCGGGTGGGCTACCACTTGTCTTGTTTGGTGCCTAGAGTCAGATGTAAGGTGCTTTCTTATTGGTGGTGTGGGGGAATTAAAGTTCAAATTGCAGGTGTTAATTTTATTTTCCTTTTAAATGAATAAAATTTTTGTTGAAGTTGGGAGGAAGGTTGTGTTTGTTTATTGAGAAATTTTAAAACGTTCAAGAGATCAGAATATTCTAATTGGCCACTTAGCTTTTCCCGAGTATTGATGTTTGTGTGCAGTGTTGTGGGGGTTACTTTTTTTCAGAAATGGAGTTTTTTTTTTTTTAATTAATTTTAAATATTTTAGTTAGACTTTATTATGTTTGTGCTGAAAAGTGGTGTTTTTTTTTTTTTTTTAAACGTTTGGCTTGATTAATAAAGAAGACATTTGTTAGTAAATGAAGTAAGGAAATTCTTTGGAATGATTTTTTTCGTGCAAATTTAGTTTGTTACAATTAATTTCTACGAGTTTAAAATGACGAAATATTTAATCCCGTTTTATTGCACGGCAATTGAGGAAATGTTTAAAAAAGTTTTAGAAATTAAAGTTTTGAGATCCAAGTAAATTGAAGCTGAAAAACAAAGGTTGAGTTAAAAACAGTATTTTGGTGCTGTATTATAATTTGTTATACTTGTTAACAGATGTATTCTATTTTGTGCTAACTATAAGAGGACAAAAAAGGAGGAATAAAACAGTATTTAAGTAGATGTCGGGTTGAGGAGGATAATTTTGGGGCAATCACAGTAATACGAAAACTTGTGTGGGTGTAAAACCAATGGCGAATTCCCTTGTGGATAATTATTTAGGAGTCAGGTGTTATAGGCAAGATTTGAAGCTTCTTTAAGGACAGTTGTAGAAATTGTATTCAGCAAAATAATACAAACCACAGTACAAGATTTTAAGAAAACATAGATTTCATTGTTGCCAATTGTGGATGTTTTATTGTTGTAAACGGAGTTGTAATATGTATCTGTGCTCCATTAAAGATACACAATCAATAAAAAAATAATATACAAACAGTGATCATTCAATGTACTAACCTAACCGTTGATAAGATCATTTAAGAAGGTGAGGTAATTTGAAGAGACGATTTATCCTTAACCGTGATAACTTTTCTTGCAACTACCACTCTGCACACAATCTAGTAACACAAGTAAGTATTTCAACTAATAATAAAACACAAGATTTCGAACTTTCAGTTTAAACACCCTAGAGAGTGGTTTGAAATTGAATGGTAAGTAATCAAATGTTAATCATAACTTTTTGGAGAGAAAAGTGTTCTAAGGAATGCGGATAAGCTGGTAAGATCGTGAAGAGACACTTTAAACCCCTTAGTGAATTTATAAAGATTATTTTGTATTAGTCCAATCATTGACTGGTAATTGATAAGATTCTCAGCTGATATTTTGTGCCAAACAATTCTACACGAATTTTAAGATGAAAATTTAAACTTTTAGAAGATTTCTTTTTTTCATAGCTATACTTTAAAAAGAACTTTAATCTCATATTTGAACATTTATATTTAGTCAACACTTAATTTCTCCTAAGGCGTTGCTCGCTTGTTAGTTTATGCGAAGCTCGGAATAATGAAGAGTTAAATTTCGTTTTGCATTTTCAGAGTCATTTAATTCGACAATTGGCTGAAATCTGTTTCATTTAACGATAAAATTTTTCAACTACTGTAGCTTAGTTTGAAAGGAAATTATACTGTGTAAACTCTTTGATGTTTACTTTTTACATGGAAAAATTGTCGTTATGATAAAATAGTGTTGCAGTCGAGTATTGATGCAAAATGAGTCACACGTTTTTATTGCATACGTACGAAAACTTTCCTTTTAATAGTCTAATGTTAGGTGAACAAAAATATGTTTATAGTTTTTATTTTCAGTGTTTGTCACCCGATGGCAAGATATTGTTCGCCGAGAACTGTGGGACCTAAGTAAGTACGAATGAGATAATTTTGAACTTGAAGGAACCCTCGGAAGGAAAGATTTCTCGTATGGTAAAAAAAAATCTTTAAAATTTTAATTTAGCATCTGAGTAAACTAAAAATACATTTCATATGTGTTGACTAAATACTTTGCACCGAATTTAGGCCGTCATCAAGTTAAGGTATACAATGCACTGCGCCATCGTGTGGGTGACTCGTACTATTGCCAATTAGCCATTGACTGCGGTTATATCCAGAACAACTACTTTCTCGGTTTCTACTATCGCTAATTCGTCACAAGCCTACGCCTATGGAGTTTTGATTTGTAGAGGCCAACTGCGACAGCACTGTGTACAAAATTGTTGAAGAAATGATAAAACTAAGGTAAAGTTGAATTACGAAATAGTCCTACTTCCACTTCAAACAAAGAATATTTGATTATTTTATTAACATAACTCTACGGATTT
>JAQGAS010002101.1:0-12680 GCA_034686365.1 Pachymerium ferrugineum
CTAACATGACAGAGGTTTGCGCAGTCTCTGCAACACTTAAGAAGTCGCCAAATTCGTCGTCTGTGTTGTTTGACGAATCACTGTCATGCCGTTTGCGATCCAGTTCTCGAAATATGCTGTATTTATCATCGCCAATAGTTGGTCCATCCCCGGCAGCTTTTTGAAAATCAGCAAAATCACCTGGTGGATTAGGAGTTGCTTCTGGTTCTTTTGTCAGACATGAAATTGTGAGGTATTGTTTACAGTTTATTCATAAACAAATATTATTGAAATTCAATACCCGTTTTTTTAACTGGTGTATTCAAACCAACACTGTAATTAGCCAAGCGGTTTCCTACTGCTGTGCTACCTAGTGGCATTTGCACTGTTGGTGAGAATCCTAAAAATTCGGTGAACTCTTCTTGAGTTTCCTCAACTATATAAATTGGATAAAATTGTCCCAAGTTAGTGAAAGTCATGTATATTTAAAAGTATAAAATGTAAGTTTGGACTTCACCTGGTGCTTGTTTATTGTTTAGTGCAGCAACAAATTCTTGATTTCCTGGCATTATGGCATTTGACGGTGACATGATTTCCTTCAAATAGGGTACTAAAGGTCTTGCTAAAGATTGCAAAATATCCAATCCGGAGAATTTGTATCCGTTCTTAAAGGTAATTAAAAAGAAGCGTTCAGTTTTAAATAAAATCTTCCGTTTTTTAATATTTTTTAATACTTGTGCTAGTGCAACCAATGTTAATGCAGCATATAATTCATGTGGCAAAAGTTGTCCAGGGGTAGTTTGATTTACTAAAGCCCAAATGTGACCTAAAATATCACGACTTAATCCCGATGATAAAAGTGTTGGATAGAGAAGATTCGTGTCTATGACTTTATCTCTCGTGACCATCTCTTGAATTCGTCGGTACAAATCTGGAATTAGTCCATCCGTGAAGCACCAACTGGGAAATCCTGCATTAAATATTGTAAATTATTTTCCCCATAAAAAGTAACAAAATGCAACAATTGTACAAACTAAAAAGAAACAAAAACAAAATACCAAGATTATTGGTCTTCACATTTGGTGAACTTTCATCAGATTTACATTCAGTTTCAACTAATCAAAGTAAATTTAAATGCAAAATATAAAACAAACTAAAATCTTTAAAATAAGCCAAAATAAAGATATACTTGATGCTGCTACGCCAGGAGTAAAAGACTTCTGATTTTGTTTTTTCTCCGTCTTTTGATGCGATTTGGGAAACATTTGCGCTTTTCCCGGTCGCATCAGATCCGAACATTCTAACAACATGGCTTCAAGATCTGTGAAGATTTAAAAATAATTTTTTTGACAAATTAATGAAATACAAAATTGCTTACTTTTTTTATTATTTTTAGGCAAAGGTTGAACAACATTTGAAACAGGAGTTTCAGGATTTTGTACCACTACCGGAGTTGAAACTGCAACAGGCTCTGGTTGCTGGACAGGAGGGGGTGCTGTAGTTGTTGGACGTACTCGTTGTGCAGAATTTTTAACTGCAGGTGATTTACCAAACATATTTTGAATATAATCATCAGGATTTACACTTTTTAAACTAGTGGAAGACGCGTTAAAAGATCGCAAACGTTGTTGTTGTAATTGGTAGTTATGCTCTTTATAGTGTATTTTTAGTTGTTCTTCACTCATTTGGGGTTGTTGATTATAATAATACATAGCGTGTGGTATCATCTGGGGAGCAGGCATTCGATTCATTCCACCCTTAAAGGCAAAAAATAATTCTGTATTATATTATTTAATTCTTTTCTATTATATTTATAATTTTTTACTTGTGGATAGATGGAAAATTGTTGTCCAGAGACGTTTGCATGAGGCAATATTGGATATGACATGCTTGATGCAATATTTGAAACTGGTGGGATAGCTCCTATAATTAAATAAACATTTTAGAAAACAAATTTTAAGGCGACGATAGTCACCGCACCCTGATGATTCCTGTAAATACAGTGAAGAATATTAATTTTTGCGTTTGACCCATTTTCGATTTCATACCTATTATTATGTGCCATAACTGATGAAATATAAAATCAGAGGTAAACAAGCAAAACAATATTGTAACAAGAAACAAAACAGAGAATTTTAGAAATTTGGCTATTAAACCAAGTCACAGCCCCATTTGACCACAACCCCACTAGATGGCGTTTGGTGAGGAAATATTATTTGAAATGTTTAAATTGGTTTAAATATTGTTGTAGAGTTAAAGTGATGCTTTAAAACTTTTTTAAATATTTAATTTAAAAAAACAGTTGACATCATTCCTTTGCGATTGAGTACATATTACAAAGTTCGGTCCGCATATAAAAAAATGGCGCCGTACATAAGTTTGTCATATTGAAGTTCATTTTATAAATACATGGATAATTCTGAGGCCTTTGCTATTTTAAGACCCGTTTGCATAAAATTAACGAAAGATGCTACTGTGGATGATGTAAATGCTCTGAAATTGACTCTAACGTTAATAAACTCGAAACCATTAGAAATCTTGCAAGAATATGTATTGTTTCCTTTGCAACTGTTAATCAAGTCGAACCCGAAGTAATGAATATTTAATTGTGCTTGTAATTATAAGATTTTAACTCATGGTATTGTTTACAGAAATGAAGATTTAACTGAGAAAGTCGTTGAAACTATTACAGAATTAATCAATAGAGCACCATTTACAAATTGGAATTTGTTGCACACGGTTTATATCTTAGTTCTTGGTTTGATCAGTCATCCAAAAGACTGCGGGCAAAGTAATAAGTTTATATATTTTACATATTATATATTTTTTTATACATTTCCTACTAATATAGTTTACTTTTCTTGTATTAGTTGCGACTGTATGCGAAGAACTAAAAATTGCAGTTGTGGATTTCATTTTGGCATTATTTGACACCACAAAAATCAAGTACAGGTTTTATTTATTTTTAAACGAATATATATTCAAAAATCGATAAAATTTTAGGATTCTAAAAAATTTCTACTTGCATGAACAAACTATCCAGCTGGGTCATTTAGTATTTGTTTTGCTTCGTTTGGCGGAGAATGAAACGAATAAAGAGCTCAGGGTAAAAGCTCTAAAAACTTTACTTGAAGTAAGTGGTGTTAAACGGAAACAAAAAAAATTGACGAAAGATGCATCGCAAGCTTTTGCGTCGATATTACCGGGAATTTCCGCTGTGCTATCAAGAATTATTACGGGATCGATTACACAAGGACAAGTAAATTCTTTTTTGTGAAGTAATTTTCGTCACATTCTTAGTTCTTGTTTTGTTTTTAGGCTGTGACAACTCTTGCATTGAAAACATGGAGCGAAATTTTATCTTTGGTTTTAGGCGATACAAATTTAGAATCGATAAAACAAGACTTGAAAGAAAATCCAGGTTGACTTAGTTTTTTTTATTAGTATTTATTCATTTTATTTTTATTTTTTTTTTTTTTTTATTAGATGGTGGTGTCGGGAAACTGAAAATTCCTATCTGTGTAAGAAATGATGAATGGGTACACAATACTTCGTTAAAATTAGGCATTCTTATTGGAAAAATTATCGAATTAGTTTCTCACGTTGATTGGCGAGTGAGATTAGCATTGGCCAATTGGGCTGGTGGACTGTTGGTTAATTGTTCCAAGTAATCCCATAAAATTTAAAAATGTGTATTGTTTTATTAATTTTATAAAATGTTGTTTAGATCCCTTGTAAATTCTGCTGGACCTTTATTAGAAGTGTTAATTACACTTTCAGGAGATGAAAGGCAAAATGTGTCCCAACGAAGTTGTGATTTATTAATACAAAGTACAAATAAACTTCTGGAGTCTCAGCAGGTGATTGATTTAATTAAGGAAAATATTCATCGGCTGATCACAGAGTTGCCTCGAATTTTTCGAACTGCTGATGATAATAAAAAATTAGCGACGTTGCAACTTCTTATTGGTTACATACAAATTATAGGTAACGAGAAAGTTGTGAAATTATTTTTTCTTTTTTTAATTTCACTATGTTTTTTAACAGTTTTATTAAATGACAGTATGGATGATGTACTGTTATCATATCCGCAATTATCACGTTTAGGACAAGCCTTGATGCAATTGAGTGAATTAGACTGCACAAACACTCAATTACTCACCGAAATAAACTCAGTGAATTCAATAGACGACCTTAAGCCGATAAAAAAGCTATTTAAACATTTTAGAGATGAAAAAGTTTATTCAAGATTAATAAGTCTTTACCATCTACTCGGGAAATATGGTTTGTTTACATTGTTTGTTAAATAAATTTTCATAATTTTTTTTTTATTTTAATTTTAAGGGGATTTTAATTTACTCTTGGACCATTGCTTGCATTTGTTTCACAATTCCAAAATCTATAAATGTCAGTCTGTTCTTTTGATGAAGGAATTACTGATTGGGGCTACTGAAGTTAAAACAAGGGATTTAAATGTTGAGATTTATCAATCATTGCTTCTTGAAAAAGTGCCAAAAACGTACGAAGTGAAGTTAAGCAAAGATGCCGTTACAGAAATCATCAAACAATTATTAACTGAATATTTAGATTCTACCATCTGGTTTTTATCTTTAAACAATTCGCCGATCACGAGCAGTTCTGAAAATGTAGACACACTCGTTATTGCAAAAGCAACAGAAACGAAAACATTTCAAGAAATCAATAACAATGTTTGGTTAATTTCTCTGATCTTGGAATCGATTGCTGACTTTTCTAAGGTACTTGCATTCGAAAATTTATTGCTTCAATCTTAACATTGATGTACAACCTCGCTTAGATAATAGATTGTCCAATGAGATTTTTTAAGTTCAGTAAGTTGGACATTTTGTTTAGCGCTCAAGAGTACAAACATTCGGTTTTTGCTAAAACGATTATTCTTGATGAATTACCAGACCAGATGGACGTTTCTTGAATAGTTGGCAATAAGCCTCTTCCCTTAGTTGAAACAATAATGTTTCTAATACCTCAGATACCGATGACAAGTGTCATACAATAGCTGAAAAGTCCATCTGGTTTGGGAAGTGAAAATTCACCAATCAGCCAAAATAAACATTTTAAGAAAAACTGAAACTAAATGAAGTTTGGTTGACATCATTAAAATTAAATCTGGATTTGATAATAATGATTAATTTTTTAATGTTTTTAAAAATTAGATTTTGCAATCGGATTTTACTCCCCTGTTAATTCATGTGATGTATCCACTCTTGGAAAAAATGGGGAATAATTTAGCTGTGATTTCTCATTCGGCGTTTTATTGCGCAAAAACCATATCCATGAGTACTGGTTGCAGGTAAATTTAAAAAAAGAAATTTATGTTGTTGTAACTTATAATTATCATTTTTTTACAGTTCGATTTCAGATTTCATCCACAGTAATGCTGACTATTTAATAAATTCCCTTTGTTTGAAATTACGGCATGTAGAAATCTATCCTGAAGCACCTAAAGTCCTGAAAGTTATTTTTATGAATTCAGAAGCAGAAGTTTTAGGTTTGATAGAAGATTCGGTAGAAGAGGTATTGATGAATAAGTCAGCTTGTACTGTTTAACTATACCTAATTATTTTTACTCCATTTTATAAGTTGCTAAACGGTTTGGACAATTTTCATCGGGAACGATCGGAGCTATTTTTGGACACTTTAAATACTTTAGTTGGCGCATTTATAACTTGGTTTCCTGCAAAGAACCACAAAGAAAAAAAATGCGACCAGAATTTAATGAAAACGTCATTGCATGATTACTTTGTTGAGTATCATCAACTAAATAAGATATCTGAAGATTTTACGACAAATGTATCTGAAGACGCGAATGTAGCACCACCATCTAAAGAGGAAGACACCAATGACGACCATGATGAAAATAAACCCGAATTTGTTAAAATTACCGTTGAAATTATGAAGCGATGTGCTCATCTTCTAGCTAGAAAACAATTACATTTTGCGCTGACTGTTTTAGATACAATCAAAAAATGTGTTTTAGTTCTTCAAGATTGGATTGGTATGTTTAATTTAACATTTTTTAAGTATTGGTAATAATAATTCTTTTTCAGATGACTTACTCCCTATGGTTCACATGTTTTGGCCGAGTTTTAAGGAAAAGTTTTCAGATGATAATTTAATAGTTGTAAAAAAGGTACTTATTTTTCAATTTTACAGAACTGTTTAAAAACAATTAACACAGGTTGGGCCAACTACCGGTCGGCTAAAGACCCTCGGAGAAACTGTTACATTTTTTATGTAACCTATAAAATTCTGTGGAGTATTCTTACTTCATATTCATGTCCATGATTTTGTTTAAAATAATTAATTAAAAGTGCATTTATTGGTATTTAGCCTGTTAACATTAACTGATACTTGAATTTTACATTAGGCATGTGAAGTTTTAAATATAATTGCTGAAGTCTCGGGCGATTTCATTCGAAAACGAACGTTGACAGATATTTGGCCTAAACTCTTAAGTTTTCTTGAAAGCCAAGCAAATATAAGTGACGGCAAACAAACCCCTGTGTACACCTTTACAGCTGCATACAAATTACAGCTTGAGAGTTTGAGATTATTAGGAAAATTAAGTGTGGATGTAAATATTTTCTAAATTACTAAAATTTAAACCGTATTTAATAATAATTTTACTTTGTAGACAAAAGTCCCTGGTGACTGTGTTGACTCGTTACTAAGAGTTTGCTTTTTGTATGTACATAACCGTCAACCGGTAAAATTGAAAGAAGTAAGTTACTATCTTAATTAAAAGAGTGGTTATAAATTAGTTTTTATAATTATTTTCAGACCGCAATTGATGCAATTGTACTGTTGTCAAAAATTGAACCTGATATTGTATGGTTTCATTTACATTCTCTGATTATACCGGAAGCAGAAATTACATTATCGGATTCTACTTTTCAACCTCTAAAGGTAATTTAAAGATGCAATGTACTGTAAAAAGAGCTTTTGGTTAATCCAAGCAGATTCAATGATCTCGAAACAAAATAAGAATTAGTCTGTTTTCCGCGCATTCCATAGATCGCTATAAGTATAAGTTGTATAGTTGGCAGCTCCCTAAGTAATAAGTAATGGATAATAAGCGCAGTTAATTTGGCTTCCGAGAAGTAATCCAGTACTTAAGGCAATAGAAACAAATTTTCAGTATGAATGCAGTTTTTTTTTTTTTTTTTGAGAAATCTTACGTAATTGATTCTTTGTTGATATTTTCGCAACTTAGACAACTCAATTCTTCTCCATTTATTTCAAAAATATTTTATATTTATAGTGTCACGACCTAATTATTATATATGTGGCTTGGTGAATACCAAGTCAAAAAAACTTAATACATCAGATAATTCCTTCGGTTTCAGATAAAGAAACTTGAGATACCCATTGAATCCGAAGACAACTTTACGATGTTATTACAGGAATTATTAAAACCATAATTTCAATTATAAAAATAATGTTAAAAAAATATGGTAAATTATATGTAATATAATTTAATAAAAATAAATGACACAAGTTACATAAACAAATTTAAAATTTCGCAAAGTGAAAAACGATTTGTCTAACAAAATAAAATAAAATAGCAGAAATTATGTTTTATGTTTGACGTCACTATGCGAATATTACGCCACACCGGAAATACGTGTTATAAATAACTTCCGTCCTGACGTCGGTTTGAGCTGAATGATAAGCAAAAGAAATTTTAAGTCACACTTGATGATAAATTTAATCCGCTCAAGACCCAGTTAAATGGATCGATGAGTGGTGAAAATTTTTCAAAAATAACGCAAACATTTAAAGCAATGAACTTGAACATCTCAGCGCCGAAAAACAGAAGGCAGCGATTATAATGAGTACGATGAGACAAGACACAAATGAGACGCATGAAAATGCTGAAGGAGCAACTGGAGGAAGTGAAGACACAAAAAGGGAAACAGATGACGGAGCTTACGAGTGTAATATATGTTTAGATATCGCGAGAGATGCTGTTGTCAGTTATTGTGGACATTTATTTTGGTATTGTGGGAATTTTTGTTGTCAGAATTTTTTCTTGATTTATAACACGTTTTCTTTCATTTTTTTTAGTTGGCCTTGCTTATATCAATGGTTAGAAACAAGACCTAATAGACAAGTTTGTCCTGTATGTAAAGCTGGAATAAGTAAAGATAAAGTAACTCCAATTTATGGTAGGGGTAATACAAAACAAGAAGATCCGAGGTGAGGTGGATATAAGATGTTGGTGTGTCTATAAGTTTTAATCTTCTTTTGTTTATTTAATTTTGTAGAGAAAAACTTCCACCACGGCCTCAAGGACAAAGGACCGAACCCGAAAATAGTGGGGTATTGCACAAAAAGGAAATATTTTAGTTGGAAATGTGGTGCAATACGTTCGCCACATTGTTAAAATGGCAGATATTGATTTTTATCTAACATTAAATCATATTTAACATTTTGTTTCGATTATAAAAACAATATTAGGAGTGAAGCTGTGGTTTTCCTCTTTTAAGAAATCGCGAATTTTTGTAATGTTTAAGGGCTTTTGTTTTAACAATGATCGAAATGAGATCAGCAAAAAATTGCGGTGACCTGCTCTTGAATTTCATTTTCCAGGTCAGACAATCATTTTTTTTAGTCATGAAATCTTTCAAATAGGTCATCATTTATAAAATTAGGTTACAAAATTTCTGTTTATTTACATCATGTGAATGATTAGAAATTTCTAAACGAAAATGATATTAATATAATGACGTCATACACGCCACATTTCCTTCTGCTATTTCATATTTTATCAATGTTTTAAAATGCATTTATTTTTAGCCTTTTCCTGGATTTGGATTTGGTGATGGCGGATTTCACATGTCTTTTGGCATAGGCGCATTTCCATTTGGGATTTTTGCATCAACATTTAATTTTGGTGATGGCAGGCCACAAGCTGGTAAATTTTACTACAGTATTTAAAAAAATCGTTGTCTTGTAATCTCCTTAATTACCCCTAAGATTGAATCAGTTGAAATATAAACAGTTAGGTGAACTGTGTGACGTCAGAATAAAGTAATCAAGGAAAGTACTAAACTATTAGTCATTCTATGAAAATGTATATATAGCTGAGCACATTATAGAATCCACTCGTAAGTGAATAGTGTAAACCTTATTGTTCAATTAGGAGCATTGTATCAGAATTCTTATCTACAACTGATCAACTCTATTTATCCCATTGCCATCTCTCAAAAATAACAGCTATTCAAAGATAAAAAACGTATGAAGGCGTTGTAGATGATTATTTGTTGATTTAAAGTTAAATCTGGTCCCGATAGGTATTTAGTTTGTTGCCCCTACCTCTTAGATGTTTATCATTGTGTCACCCTCCCCTACTTCGAGCAGTACGTATTTATGTAACGCGGCTGAATTTTTTTTTGATGCAGTGCTTCCAACTTCAAAATGCACAAAAGCCCCTAAGAGAAGTGACAGATTATTTAAAAAATTTATTATTTCAAAATTATCAAAGTGCGATTTTATAGCTCGTAACAATCTACGTAGACACAGAAGAGAAGTTATATTAATTTTTTTCTTGATAGTGAAAACACGGTCACCAAAAGCTTTAATTTTAAGCGTTTTTGTGATAAACATTTCCTCAATTAAGGATAAGTTGTATCTGTAGATAAGGTACATCTGTTTTGGCATTTATTCTTCAAAGGGAAAAGTGCTCCGTAGAATTTGTTAAAACTGGAGGCAATTTTCTAATCAATTATATTTTTTTTCAGCTGCCCCAGGGACTCAACAATATGCAGAGGAGCAATTTTTATCCAGAGTATTTATTTGGGTTGCTATTCTTTTCATTTTCTGGTTGCTCATTGCGTGATAAGTAAAACAGATTTCATTCAAAAGTCGCTTGCTTACCTCTTACCTCACCTTGTGCTTTTGTGCGCTATAATCACTGAAATCTTGTGATGAAGTATAATAAAAAAAACAATCTGGAAAACTTTTACTATGACTTTCTTCAACACAAGAGCATTTTGATATTTTGAGATATTGTTAATCCATAAAAATGTGAAAAATGTTGCCAATCAAAATGTGTGTAATTAGCTCCTTAAAGTATTTGCTACACGTGAGAAATTTAATTTTTTTTTTTCGTGGCGATCTTATTATAACAAGTTTATTCTTTTTAATTTTTTTAGTGTTTCTCACATTTAGTTTTTGTGAAAGACTAATTGAGAGAAAATTTTTTCTGGTTTTGTGAAATTTCAACTTCTTTAACCAAGATGTATAAAAATAACTAAAGAACGTGCAAATATAAACTTTCTTCAACTTTATATGACATTACATTGTAATGTTCTTCATTTGTACATAATTTTCGTGGGATTAAACAAAGTATTGCTAAATGGTAAAGTGTTTGTATTTTTGGTTATAAAAAGTACACTAAAATCATGAAATTAAATGCAATTTAATTACTTTTGTACTCGATGACCGTTAGTAACTTCGTAACTTGAGACAAGTAGATTCCTAAATTGTTCAATCTGAAGTCAATGAAGTGTTTTTGATATCAGATGTCATAATAAATCTGCTTGAATTTAAGTTACGGACTTATTAATAGCAAGTGGTGTAATATGACTAGGTTCAATTATTAAATGAATTGGGAGAAATCATAATTCTCCTGCAGCATTTATAGGTGAATTACTGTCAACTTCAATACGTTTTGCAAATCCGCGTGCTGTAAGAAGTTCATTACATTCCTGACGATTCTTTTGTGTTAATTCAATTTTCTAATAAAATAAAATTGTTATAGAAATGCTAATTTCTTTTCCCAGATATTTTATTCACCTCTACGACGTCTCCTTGTGGATTATAAAAAATTAAATCTGGTGGTGCGCCTGGTACTCTTTTAAATTCAACGTTTGTACTTTGCTAGTTAAGAAATTTGTTTTGCGTACGATAAAAAAAAATTAAATTGATAAGCTTTCAAGGATACTACAGAGGTACATCTTCGAATATGAAGTTTTTAACCTCTGGTAATCGATTCAAACGTCATCCACCACAACTCTAAAAAAATTGTACATTTATTGAACTATCAATAGGTTTTTTGCTACCATTCGTACCTCAACTACTGCTCGAACTATGTTTTTATCTTCCTCGCCACGCGTCACACAGGAAATGTACAGAAGTACACGTAGGATTGCAGGCAAACTTGTCATTCTACACTGAACTGAAAAGGACGATTTTTCATGGTAAAAGGAGGATTAAGAAATACAGGATGACTTACAAATTTCAACTCATTAGCTGAAAAACCTTTTGCGTCTGATCTAGAGACAAGTAAGTATTTTTTTGCGATCTACGATAGGAGATCCAACAAGCACGCCGGCTCGTTGTGCTTGTGCACTATTGCAGTTCAGTAAATTTCTAAGAGACGTCGCTGGCGCCATTAACAAATTGGCGCCTGAATTTAAATACAATGCAATGTTATCGTAAAATCGTTAATAAAATGACACAGAAATGCGACTTTAACTGGGCGAAACGGCAGTTATGGAAACCATTAGGAGTTTCTGTGTGCACCACGTATTCCTATGTGTCAACACCAAATTCACCTTCTATTTTTATTTTTTGCTCCTCTGATGTCAGTAATTGGACTTCAGAGTAGTGCCATATCGTCAAAAATTTTCAAATTTTATCAATAAATTTAACAAACTAATTTTAAAAAAATAAGACTTAAGTTTAATTCCCATTACAAAATTTAAGAACTCGGTTTTTTGATATTGTTCGTTTTGTAATAGGAAGTTTGCTGCTATGATACTTCATTATGGTATTACACAATCACAATACACTGTTCATTATGCTATTGCAATGATGCTATTATGCCATTACATTATGTACTATTACTTCTTTATACATTGATTCCATTTTGACAATATATACAGATTGCCAGAACGCACATAGTAGGTTGTAACTTTTTTCAAGAAGAGTACCGGTACATGCTAAACTATATTTCCTTAAAGTTTCATGAGTGTCTTCAATACAGTTTATAAGACATGAATTTTAACAATACACTGCTACAGAATGAAGCTTAGATGGCAAAACTAAAATATTGGGAAGGCACCTAGAAGGCTGTAACTTTTTTGTAGGAAAAGAGGGCATACTCAAGTGTATTCTCTTGAAGTTTCATGAGTCCCCTCCTTTTAGATTTACAAAGATATGAATTTTTACACGTTGGTAGCACAAGATCAGGACGTTCAGCTATTTGATACTAGGTAGCAGCACTCCCTGGACGTGGTAAGCTCCATTTAAATGGCAAAAAATACTACGGATTGGGAACGCACCTAGACGGTTGTAACTTTTTTCTAAGAAAGAAAACTATTTCATGAGTCCCCTCATTAGAATTTTTCGACATGAATTTTTATATTTTACAAAACACTACTACAGAATGAATTTTCGAAAATTGAAACAACTACTATTATTTTGAAAAAAGTTTTGAAATATTTTTAAAGTAATAAGTTATTAGAGTCAGGCTTAAGTCCCATTATCAAATTTTAAATTGTTATTATCTAATTTTCAACTCTTGAGTTAGTCTAACTTTAATTTTTGAATTTTTGAACTATTTTGAATTATATACAGCGCCATGTATTAGCAGTTAGAAAAACCTACTTTAATGACAATATTACTTTATTGAGCAGTTGTAACGTTACTACAAG
>JAQGAS010002102.1:0-12676 GCA_034686365.1 Pachymerium ferrugineum
ATCATTTTCGCTGGTGCATATTTGTAACGCCGGGAAATCAAAGGAAGTCGTTTGTTTGACTTTCATTTCTGCCGATACTGGGTAGGAAAAATAATGAGAAACTCTGTCCACTGTTTGATAAATACACAAAATGCAACAGACAAAGAGTATTGAAAAACAAAAAATTCTTGACGTTGTATATTGAGTAGTGTCGAACAGATAATCATACTCTTCGAGTAATTGTGTTTTTCGTTTCTCTAGTGATGAAATTTTCATTTTGATTCGGCCACGCACACGTATTTTCATTCTTCGGGTTAAAACCATTTTCGAGTTTTCACGTCTGAATACAACTAAGCAACTATCTGTTTTGATGATTCAGTTGTAGTCATTCAAAAAAAAGTTGTTCGTTGGAGACAGTAATTGGATTGAAACTAAAAATTGATTCTTTTTTTGTGCAATGTCTTCAAAGCTTTTAACTTGATGAGAAAAATTGATCATTTAATGCGATGATGGAAAATGAAATGAACCAGACAAAGAAAAAATTCTTGACATTGTATATTGAGTCACGACAAATAGATCATAAACCAAAACAGCTCACTGCAAATTAAAGCCAAGTAAGCTAGGCATCCAGCTAATCAAAGTTGTGAGATTTTATCTTTAGTCATGAAAGTTGTTGAAAGTTGCTCTGTTTACACATGCTGGAAATTAATTTAATTTTTAGCCATAAACAGACAAGTTGTCGGAAATTGTTTGTTACTTTCGATTTTGTCATTTAGGAGTTTCTTACACAACATCTAGTTGCTGATCTTGTGTAAAAGTTTAATTCAGTTCTCAATGAACAACCAATCGTATTTTTTAAAAAAATTTTATATTAATTAATTAGTACAAAATTTGAATGAAATACTCTCGTTTTTAATGCAAAATTGAGTAATTGCAGTAATTTCAAAGGTTGTCTCACATGAAATTCATTTGCTGTGTGTATTTACACACCGTATCTATGTGAGGAAAATGATTGACATATTAGACATCAACTGTGTTTAAACAGATAATTGAAAATTAAAAACAAACAGACCGTCTATTTATTTGTTTTTAATTTTAAATAATAAACAAACATTAAGAAAAGAAAATTTTAGATATGGATTTAATAAATATAATAATTAAAGACACAATATCATTTGGTATTGACAAAAGAGAAATTCCCAATATTAATCCAATCATATTTCCAATTTCACAAAATAGAGCAGTAGGTAGATAAGACTTTGTTTCTTCAAACTTGTCCATGTAATTACTTTTTGACATTACCAAAATACCAGCTACGGCAGGATTAGGTACATCGTAGAGCACTAAGGTGGTAGGCAGCTGCAATTCCCAATGCTTTTTAATGCTATGTTTGTGAAAATATGTGCAACGTCCTTTGCCTTTATGGGATCGGTGCACAGACTGTTCTTGTAATTTGGGTCTATAAATGGCAACCTTGAATATAAAAGTTTGTAATGTACACAAAAAATGTTTGCTAAAAGATTCATCTGCATTCAAATGCATTTCTAGTCATGTCATCAAAACATTTATCTTTACATTGTTTGTAGTACCACTGGTCAACACAAGGGCGAGTCTTTGTATTTGCACGGTCATACTAAGAAAAATCATATTTTGATTATAAAGAGAGTTTTTAGGTTCAATACTTTGCTTTTTGACCTCTAGATGGTGCTGACTTTGTTGTTTTTGATTTATTATTAACGAATCAGTTAAAAGTGCAACAACAGTGGTCATCATCTAGTTATGAAACAAACTGGGACTCCCCTTATAATTATCACATGACCATCCATACTTCAAAAGTGTGAATGACAGCTACAGTTACGTAACGTTCTTTAACAGTTTCAATTATATTTTTAAGATGACATATAATTTTATACTTAATTCAAAGTAATAATAACAAATTAAAAAACTAAACATGCAAAGATGGCGATGGGCGAGTCCGCCATCTTGTTTGACCAAGCTAGTTTTGGATCAAACTGCTACAAACTATTACACATTATCTAGCAACCACTTTCTCGTTAACATGGTAAAAATAATGAGAAAAAATCGTGTAATCGTTTAGGCCAATAGAAAAACAAAGATTTCGTTTAAATTTTGTAACACGAATTTCAAAATAGGCCCAAGAATGCCTATTATAATTACAGTTGAGAAAAACAGCTTTTAACTTATGTCATCTTAGATTTTGACTTTGTCTGTGCTGTATAAAACAAATTTTAACTAATAACTATTTCCTACCACACTTAATTGAATGGTACAATACAAAGTATTGACCTAACAATTAACGGAAGCGATGTCCGCCATCTTGTTTCACAAACTCGTGTTAGGCCCAACTAAAAATGTAATCATAATAAAAAAAAAAAAACAACTCGACACTCAAATAAAGTGAACAATAATTAAAACACAACCAAAATAATGTTATAAAATTAATTAAAAAGTTAAATAATTCATCCTTATATTTAATAAACCATCTAAAACGGTGGAAACCCCATTACGACTAATACGATCTCGTTTATCGACCCCTCGTCTGCCTGACTATAGAAATCATACTTTGATTGCAATGAGCAAACGAACGAGGGCTAGTGACGATTACGCTTATAAGATCTGCCTCGAATGCCGGAGAGCGGAAGCAGAGATATTCTTCGACCGCAAGGGCAAGAAGGGCGAAGGATTTTGCTTTTGCGGTGCCAGGTACAGGGTCAAGAGTGAACATCTAAAGTCGCCATTAGATGTTTACAGCGCCTGGTGGAGAAGTGTCAATTGTGTCGGTGAGGTCAGATGATTTCTGACTCCCGACTAATTGAATAATTACCCCCTTCCCCGGACTCTTAGAGAAGTCCAGGGACTCTTCTAAGAGTCCCCAAATTTAAAAAATTTTAATATAAGTGAAGAGACCCATTACGGAAATTAAAACGTTAGTAAATAGATACATCATTAGGCAACAACCATTAATCATACCATAGCAAACATTATCGATCTCTTCTAAGTTTCTCTCTATTCCACAAGGAAACTACTATAAAATAAGTCTGTTAAAATGTTTATAAGTATTAATAAAAAATCAATACGTCGGATGATTCGCCGTACATTAGATGAGGAAATTCACACACCCAATTTATTGTCGGCATTCAAAGAGATGGGAAACAAGAAAAGATTAACCTCCTTTTTCTTCTTCTTGTCTGTTACTACAATTTTTCTAATTTGCATCACTCAAATATGTAAACAAATTCAAAACTATTAACCAGTGCTAGAAATGAATTTAATCGTGGGGTAATAGATACTTACAGATTATTGAAAGAATTTTTAATTATTACAGTTTAAACATTTTATTAATTGAGATATTAATGTTTTTTTAAAATATGCACAGACAAAACAAGTGTACGTAGAGAGGTAATTCCACTTGGTATTGACAAAAGAGAAATACCCAACATTAATCCTATCATATTCCCAATTTCACAAAATAAAGCAACAGGTAAATATGATTTTGTTTCTTCAAACATATCCACAAAGTTACTCTTTGGCATTACCACAATACCATGCATCGAGGCATTAGTAGGCTGAGAGTAGACAACCGCACGATATACAACATGTCTACAAGATGGCGTGCATTCGCAATTATCAAGACTATTTAATGCTATCTTAGTGAAATTATCAACTACACGTTTTGCCTTAATGGGATTGGTACACCAACCTTTAGGGTAATTTGGATCCATAAATGGCAGCCTTAAAAATATACGTTAATGAGTTTAGACACATACAAATGTTTGGTAAAAGATTCACCTGCATTCAAAAGCATTACTAGTCATGTCATCAAAGCATTTATCTTTACATTGTTCGTAGTACTTATTGTCAACACAAGGGCGAGTCTTTGTATTTACACGGACATACTGTTTAAGTAAAGAGGAAAATATTAATCTTGTATCAAATAGAAGTTCTAGTTTGTGCTTTGGTTAATTTCGGCCAGATGGTGTACAAACTTTGTTTTCTTTTTTGTAAGAAACAAATAGTCACAGACACACCATCTAGCGACCATTTAGTGCAATACTCAACAAACTAGGACTTCTTTATAATAAAAATCTGTAATCACATGTCTATTACTTCAAAAGTATGAATGACAGCTGCACTAATGCAACCTCCTTTTATTATTTGTCTACTTGTAAGAATGTTTTGAATTTTCTCGCCAGGTGGTCGAATATAGAGCTAATGAAAAGTAGAAATTATTACATTATGTCAGCACTGTTTTTTAACTTTACCTCAAATTCGGTATCGTTACAATCGGATTCCGGGAATGCTAATACTATGGGTAGAGTTGTAGTAGCTGAACCAGTATACTTTACCTCACCTTATTAGAAAAGGAATATTGAATTAAAAATTTAATGAATTAGATGGGCCCTACCAAATTCAACTTCACCGCAAGATCCAGTATGCATGTGCGTTATATTAACTGCAATTGATACATAATCCAATCCCAATAACTAAAACGAATTCATTAATGACTATCATTTAAAACAGAATTTGATTTCTATGCAATATTAAGTTCATATTATTCTTACGTCTGCAGCTATATCCATCATAATGTCGTCTATTTCAATCAACTGATATTGCCATACATCTTCAATTGACGGTTTCATTTTACTGTCGATGAGATCAATAAATTGAACATCACAAGCACTTAGATTTCTTTCCTCTGCAAACTCTTTTCGATGTTTAATTGTTTCTTCACCTTCACCACAAACTATGAACTTTGGGAATTTGATGATATTTTTTTCAACCACATTAACGAATATTGTTGTAGGTTCCTCCATAAACATTCCAACCTTAACTGTAATGTAAAATATCAAAAAAAGTGTACAAGAAGTGTAAATTATTGCACGCAGAATTTTCCAAATCGGTGAAAGTTGTGGTTCAAATCTTTTCGTATGTTCCTTTTGGACCAAACGCGTTATTTTCATTTTGAGAGAAGAGATGGCGTCCTTAACACTCTTCTTTTTATCAGATGGCTGAGACAGTTTATTGTATATTATAATAATTTTCTGAGTAGACAATAAAAGATCAAGTCCCAATGCAAAGCCCAAGTTACCACTCAAGTCTATGATTAAAGCAATCAAGTCATAGGCAAAATATTCGGTTACTTCCATGTAAGTGTCCTCTGTTTGCTCTATTTCTACTACAAATACGTCACTTTGCAATGGGACATTTTCCAATAACATATCAAAGAATATTTTCTCGCATGGACGTTTGCAGTGGCATTCTATCACTGGTAATTTTTTATTCATGTAACATTTTTCGTAAACATTTTTCACAGCAGTTTTATTGGGTTCTTTACTGCAGTCTTTGATGTCTCGTGACATGAAAGGAAGTCTTTGAGTAATATCAATTTTTTTTTCTTTTAGTTTTTGTAAAGTATTACTTACTTGCAGTGTGTTGATTCTACTTCAAGACAGTCGGTGAAGCATTTTATCTGTCTTTTACGATTTGATTCACAATCTTGTGCTTTTCTGGGTACAAAATTGAACTGGACAAATAAATTCGTTATTATGGAAAGTTAAAAGTAGTGTGAGTTTGCGCCGTTCTTTTATTATGTTTAAAATTTTGGGGCGATTAACTGGTAAGGCGACGTTTATTGCTAAAAGATGTTGGCAAACTCAGTACTATGTCTAGCATTACCTTTCTTACACGGTATTTCAAATTACTTTTAGAGCGAAGGGTACACATGACTAGGTGTTCCCAAAATACGTCCGTGACTATTGACCACTGTGTAATTTGTAAATATTTTCAAATATTTGAATA
Source organism: Pachymerium ferrugineum (assembly GCA_034686365.1). NCBI lineage: Eukaryota > Metazoa > Arthropoda > Chilopoda > Geophilomorpha > Geophilidae > Pachymerium > Pachymerium ferrugineum. The sequence goes on from JAQGAS010002102.1 coordinate 5,800, forward strand.
TCTCAATAGCGAGTTAGCGCAAATTGATTTGAACATCCTTACAAAAAGATTTGATCAATTCGCAATCAGAATTTCATCATTGGTAATCAGTAAACTGATCTCATTTTTTTTGATCATTTTGTAATCATAGTGCCCGGGGTAGCCGGCACGCGATTCCCCGTCGACGTGGGCCGGCGCAGATGCGTCTCGGTGCCCGGGCAAGCGAGCACGGACGCCTCCCCGTCCCACCTAACCGTCCCCGGCAAAGGCCGACCTTCCCCCCGAGCCGGCATGCGGGGGGACTGCGGCGGCCGATCCCGGGGTGGTCTTATGATTACAAAATGATCAAAAAATTGAGTTTCTGAGAAAACAATAACCAAAAAATAATCAAATCTTTTCTAAGGCATAGGCCCTTCACACGTATAGGTCGTTATCGGTTCACAATTTCCACTTGCACTTTTACAACAAGGTATACAGGCAGTTGGAAATTGGTTTTAATTCATTGTAACTGGGTTTATTAGGACCTCTGCAAGTAAATTTGCCTAAGCTCTCTATTGTCTTTGAATATCAATGAATACCATTAATATCGGAATTTTGCATGTGCCCGTCTTTTTTAGTTTTACTACTGCCTTCAAGTTTTTCTTCAATTGTAAACCTAAAAAACAGTGATGCAGACAAGAAAATAATTTTTTCCAATCTTAACATTTAAAAACCTGTTTGAAGAAAGAGTGTAGAGCCAAGTATAGTATTCTTTGATGACACTTCCAAATCTACTCCGTAAGTGCTAACGACGCTCCTATTATCAAATTTCACTCTCTGAATAACCTTTTTGTTCTTTTAATTGAAATTAGAAATTACTATAAGAGTTAGCTAAAAGTTAATTAAGTAATTTTACCTGTCTAATTTCCACACTCTCCAAATTTTCCAAAACATTAGTCATTGACCAAAATTGTGTGTAATTCTCGATATTGATTTCTCTCCGCAAGTAACTTCTAGCTGGTAATCCACAAGGCGTATCGACGCTAGTATTAACAGTATGTTTTATACTTTGCCAATAGTCACTCAGTTGCTTAGTTTCAAGAGCAGAAAGGGATATTTCAGGCATATTCAATAACTCGACATTCTTGAATTGTATGTTGACACTGACTGGTGAAGAAAAGTAATAAGAGAGTCTATCGTATGTCTGATAGAAGAACGTGCTCCAACAAATGATTGAAAAAACTATCCAAGATGCTCTAACAATATTGCTGTTAGTGTTGACTATTTGTTCAGTAATTTGCAATTTGTTTTCATTTTGGTTGGAGTATTCATCCAATTCTTGGTTTACAATGCGTTTAAGGGTTGTTCTGGTTATGTTTGTTCGCTCCATTTCGAATTGAATCTGTGCAAGTTGTCCAATGCAATCACAGAAGTTGAAAGTAATAATCAGGTTGGACGAGTAGGCGGCCATTTTCATGACATTGATTGAAATTCCGGGCGGACATTTTATCAACAATTTGAATTTGTGTTTTTCTGGGTATGTTTGTTCGCTCCCAATTCAGTTGAATCTGTGCAAGTTTTCCAATGTAATCAGAGAACCCTGACGTTTTAAATGAAAATTGTAATAATCAGGTTGGACGAGTAGGTGGCCATTTTCGTGAAATTGATTGAATTTCCGGGCGGACATTTCATCAACAATTAGAATGATTTTTTAATAATAAATGTTATTGAGTTTCACTTTGAATTATTTACTCATTCATTTTGCCAGATTGGTCGAAAATCCTTGACCCAAGAGTCATCGATTTATAATAAAGATTTTATACTTGAATAACTTTAATAGATCATCATAAATTTAAAAAAAGATATAATTGAAAACAATTACATAAAGTCACTACTACAAAGATTTAAGTTATTTTTTAATGATACGTTAAAGTTAAAAAGTGTTTACACAGGATATTGATTCCACTTCATTTTTTTTTCAGAGCATTAACATTTACAGAATGAACTTCATACATTTTTTAAATTTTTTTTTACACACACCGAGAAAATTAATATTTTTGAAAAGTGCAATGAGAGGATTCGTGAAAGGGGATTTATTTTAGTATGTCCTCTTTTCTAGATAAAAAAACTCACCACGTTTTCAATATACTCTCTACACATAATTTTCTAGTATTCTTTGCTTTAAAACTCGTCTTACAAAGGATAAATCCATAATTTTCATTGCTGGCAATCTGGATACAAAAGTTATTTTAAGTTATTGTTACATAGCTTTGTGTTTACTTTACCTGCATGAGTATTCCTGAACCAAAGTAGTTTTCTTATAACATTTTTTTTTCACATAGGCAACTTCAGTTTTTTTATTGCAAGAACTTTTGGGTGTGTTTACCCTTAAAAACTGTATGAGATTAAAAGGGCAAAATGTGTGTAACACTCTTTATGTCTAAGGTTTTAGTTTTAGTTTCTAATAACAAGAATTGTAAAGAAGAGGATTTTTCACGACATGAACTTTTGAACATGTAAATAACAGATAAAGTTAATTTGTTTTTAGTCATACAAAACTCATGTTTTTTACTGTTCTTGCTGTTAATTGGTAATAGCTTAACTGCTTGGCCTGATCTTCTGTTATTAGGTAAATGTTCTTTAGACTAAAATACTTGTCAACTGGAACTAGAAAAAGCTTGAATACAAGAATGAGACAATTTAGCAATAATTTTTGTAGCTCTCAGTGAATTCTTATAAGTTAATGATTTTAAATTACATCACATTGAATAACTAACTTGTTTTGTTAAGTTACAGCTTGATAGTCTGAAAAATGATGATATCAAGAATTTTGAATTTTGTGGCGAATATTTTGTTTGATCTGCAATAATTAAGCTGAAATAGAGCAATTACTTGCAAAAACTAAATTACCTTGCTCTTTGAAAATACAGTGCACATTCCATAAATAGTTGATTTACTCGTGATATTATATCACATAAGTTATTAATCATTCCGTCTCTAGTCTAATTAAGGAAAAATATAATTAAATTCAAAATATTAGAGCAAATATATACGAACTAACCTTGGTATTAGCGTTATAACCTTGTAAGTAGACATCAAGACTACCAGTTAAATTCCAAAGTAATTCAACATCTTGATAAACATCTATCAAGTCTAAGAGTTGTATATTTCTGCAGGGTACTCCATTTTCTCGAGCAATCTCCATCTTTTTACGTTCAGTTATTTAAATGTCTTGACAAATCACCACTTTTGGGTATGTAATAAACTCATCTCTAGTCAGGGTGACTACATTTATGAGTGGGTAGTCTAAATAATAGGCAATGCGATCGAAAAAGGGATACAGTGAGGTCAGTAGTAGTACAGACAATGTAATTAAATGTATTTTTCGCAACTTTTTTGTTTTACTTGCGATAGTTGTTGACGGATTTTCATTTCCAGTTCTTTTTTGACTAGATTTCTTGTATTTTGAGAGGGGAAACATACATGTCAGTGTAGAATAATCCCAATAAGATTCAAGCAACTTATTCCAAAATAGAGACCAATGTTACCACCTATGTCGCACAAGAGGGAAATGAAGTTATAACTGAATTCTTCTGATATACTCAAAACTTGACTTATCATTTAAGCATCTATTGTAGCATTTGATTCCTTTCTTGTGTCAGCTTCATTTTCTTCATCATCTTGGACTGGATACTTCAATTAAAAAATGAGATTATATTGTACGTTATTTTGTCCATAGGTGGCGCCCCTTCCTGTAGCTTGAAGATTCTTCCTTTTCCGAGACGGGAGCAAAATCATGGCGGATGATTAACCTCAAGCGTGCTCTTTTCGGTAATTTTAAACGCGAACTGACAAGATTATTTGCCTGATAAATAAAAATTTTTTGCAGGAATAAGGAATAGAAACATCAATCGAACTAATGCTTTGCTTATGGCTTCGTTCGTGACTGCAGTAAGGTAGGAGAAATATTTTTAATTATTTTCGTGAAGCCGTGAGCTTTTGGTGAACCCTGGATTCTGGTTGTGAGAGGTTTTTGTCGATGACTGGTCTACCTGATTTTCTTAATTCTTGGCGTTTTTTGGTTTAATTTTGTGTGACTTTATTTTTTAACTTGCTCTCACTGCGTAAGACATTAGTTGTCGCTAGCGGCGTTAAACTTGATGATTCTTCGAGAGATTTTTGTAATCAGACAACATTCAGCTTTGGCTAAGTAAAGAGATTTTTAACAGGAAATGGGGAAATACTCGATAACTGAATAAGGACCACATTTTTTTTTCAATATTTCTGCCCTAAGATATAACCAGGGAGTGATAAGTTGACATAATGGTATTTATTCAAATATATCTTTATTAAATTATGGACCATGCGCAAACATAAGCTCATTTGGTCATGTACGCATTTAGGTCAATCCAGAGTTGATATTAAGTAATTTACAATGAGTTTTCCAAACAAAATTGAAACTGAAACAAACTTAATTTAAACGTGCATTTTGAAGTTTAAACTCGAGTCAAACAACAAGTCCACGTTAAATTGGCCTTAATTCACTCCCGCAATGCATCACACCACTAAGTCACGTTAAGTTAAATCCATTGTGAACACAAGTTTGAACCTACCTTAAGGCTACCATGTTGTTATTACGTCTCGGTTTCAAGATGGGCAACAAATTTCAGGTTTTACAAATACCCTATAGTTTTTAGCGGGTGTCTTGTGACCTTTGCTTGTGATATGCCTCTTGAATGATTGACAAAAGGGGATTAACTCGTAACTGCATACTATGTTACCTTTATTTGATGCCAGGATCAGCCTCCTTAAATTGATAATCGTTTGAAATTTCAAGTTATTTTTAAAAAAAAATACTATTTTCTGTTCATTATTTACAATTTCAAAAAATTGTCTTACACCTTCTTCGTATTGAGTGAAATTTATAGTTTAATTCAAAACCGTTCCCTTTACCTACAAGATTTGACATTGATATTACACAAAATAACGGAAATTGAACTCAAGATGCCAAAAAATTGTTATTTTAAACTTTTGTGCAAAAGCTTCAAAACAAGAGAATTATCAACATTCATTGTGATAGAAAATGAGACTCTTGGTTAACTATTTCATAGATTTAACATCTTAGCTTTTCATTCAATAAGTAAATGACCTAATATTTTACAGTTACGTAAGCAGGTAAATGGAGTTCACAATGGGATGGAACTTATAAAGAACATTATAAAGGAACAAAGAATATGGATGATAGAAGTGGGAAACTTTAATAGCAAAAGAGCCAAAGAAAACGTTATAATATATCCAATTTGTATATATATTTCCTTACATTTAAATTGACAGTGACTGTCTAAACATCACATAACTTGTGATACTTAATGGTTCAAAGAGATGACTGATTCTTTCTTTAATGATTTGCAATATTTTCACGCAAACAAATGACTACCAGTCTAGATTGTATAAGTAATTACAGCACTGTATACCAAGCAAGGGACTAAATAGATTGTTCGAGATATTGTTTAGATTGTTACTTACCTTAAGTAAAGGTATTGGCCCGCGTGTCAACACGTGCGCATAATTGAAATGACTAAATGGCCTAGTGCGATCTTGTAGCTTGTTTATGAGATTTTTTCCATAATAAAACGCATTGACGAGTTGAACTCATCAGTGACAACAATGACAAACCCATTGTAAGCCCGAAATAATTGCCTATGTCGCAGAACAGAGCTACCACAGTGTAATCTCTCACTTCCTTAATGTGTTCAACAATGTTAACGATTACGCTTGTTACAAGCATGAACGGTTCATATTCACTCATAGGCATGGACAGTGCAGGTATAATTTCAATTACATTTTGTTGACACGGGCGAACACATTTACACGATTTAGACAAATGACTTGCAATTTCAATATAATCTTTATAACTTTTTTCAATTGTGGTGAGAGAATAACAAGGCAAAAGGTTTTCAATTGACTTTTCAAGAAATGGTAATCTAAAGAGAAATATAATTAGTTTTAAAAAATCTGAATATATTATTAAGTATTTACTTACGAGCAGGGTTTAGCTCTTTTCATTTTATCTTCAAAACATTGGTGACGACATTTGTTGAATTCATAAATGCTAGTGCAAGGTCTGACAATTAAATTGATTTTGTGGGTCTGTAAAATGAAGAAAACATTAAATTGCCAATAATTAGGTTTTTAAATGTAATTACCACACGATTTGTAATTTGAGAAATTGTTCTTGCGTGCAGAGCAAAGTTAATTGCATTAATTATATCGTAATGAGTCCATTCAGTCGTGTTTATGTCGCTTACAAAAATCTGTAATTGATTTTTTTTTTAAATTATTTCATATTTTGGTCGTGCAGTTTTATTATTTGCTGACTGTAGGTAGATAACTTGAACATTGTGCAACTTTCATATCTTCAAATGTGAGAAATACAGCAAAAAAAACTGTGTTAAGTCCATTGAATTGTTCTTCAACTGAAATCTTCAATTTTTAATTACGGGGAAATGAGAGATGTGTAATCTTACCAAAGTGATATAAGAAACAGTTTCCTAGATGTGTTGCTACTGATTTTTTTGCTCCTGTCACGAAAGTTACATTGATACTTTTCTAAGAAATGATTGTAAAATATTGGGTAAATACTTTAAACTACTTTAGCCTAAAATGCACAAATAAGCCATACTTACTTCTAACTCTCGGATCATAAAGTTGTCAATAGGTGGTTCAGATTGATTCCAGAGGTAACTCAGAGTGAAATGAGGTTCGTCCATCCACAAATCAGTCAATTGAACATTGCACCAATTGCTTATGTTTCTCTTGTCAGCAAATTTAATTTTCATTTGGGAAATTTCATCGGGTTGTAAACAAATCGTTAGTGATGGAAAAGTCAATTTCTCAATGAACTCCAATTCAATTATGT